>BSBK01001824.1:1372500-1380000 GCA_027943335.1 Chamaecyparis obtusa | reverse complement strand
TATTTTCTGGGAAGGGTTTCACCACCTGTAGTATGTCCTAGTTGTCACCTCTTGCATGGGCATGTTTTGTATCTCCTATCTCGGGGGAGTGGGCCTACTGGTCTCACATGATTGTGTGTTTAATCTTATTATATCGAGGTACTTTTCATAGTCTCACATATGATCCTCACACATATTCCCTTCCATATTAGTAGTCGAAGAATTTATATTGCATATTGTTTTATGTTTTTGATTAAGGAAAATAGGTTTTAAAGGGGCCCTAAAACCCAAACAGTATTAAACATAAAAAGTAATAAGGTAGATAAAGTTCACCAAGAAGCTACAGCCAAAACAAAAATGGTCCAGGCTTAGGCCAACCGTAAAACAAATAGTTAAAGCCAGGAAACAGAGCCAGAAATAGAAAGAAAAAAACCAGTCTAGGCCCAAAAAAACCAGGGGAGCAGCTCAAGCGAACTCTTTGAGGATCTCCGCTGCTTGAAATTCTAGCTCAGACGCCTTGTCCGCTGCATCCTTGAGTTCAGCCAGATCCTTGTCAGGTTCCTGCGTGTCTTTCTTCATTGTACTTGACCTTGTTCTCTTCCTCGACCCTTCCTCTGTGTTTTTATCTTTGCTGTTGCTTGGAGAGTCCTCCTTGTTGCTCCGGTGTTCCTCAAATTTATTTATCAAGACTTTTATATTATCATTTGAGGCTTTGAGTATGCTATGACTCTACTCAGCTATTTTCTGTAATGTCCCCTCCAAACTCTGCATTCTTTTCTTCACTCCCTCCATGTTACTCTCCATCTCTTTCTTCTCCTCCATAAGTGTAATTTTTCTGCTATTACCCTCCCTCTCCAGTAGTCCCACCCAAAATTTTAACTCTTGAATTTCATGGAAAGTCCATTTAGTTGTCTGACACTATTTTTAGCATTATTGAGGACATCCATCTGAGGATGTTCTTTGGTAATGTCACTCAAAATCACAAGGGCGGGGTCAATGATTTCCTCCATTTGAATCTTGCCTTCCTTATTTTCCTTGAGAAGGGTTTCCATCATTTCTCTCTGTAATCCCATCCTGACCGAAACCTTGTGAAAGTCTCTCCAAACCACTCTCTTCTCCTTGTCTGTTATCCTGCAATCATACTGGTTAGTCCCTTGGTCATCAAC
Organism: Chamaecyparis obtusa; assembly: GCA_027943335.1. Classification (NCBI taxonomy): domain Eukaryota; kingdom Viridiplantae; phylum Streptophyta; class Pinopsida; order Cupressales; family Cupressaceae; genus Chamaecyparis; species Chamaecyparis obtusa. The sequence goes on along the minus strand of BSBK01001824.1, from coordinate 1,378,855 downwards.
ACCCTGCATATGATCATCCTCTCTGCCCTGACCTTCCTCTTCTTCTTCACTCACCTTCTCTTCTTTCCCTTCTTCCTTATTCTCCTCATCCATTTTTCTTCTTTTCCTCTGTTTCCTACTACAATCTGTAACATCTTCCCTGTTCGCAGGCATTTTAATGGTGAATTTTTTCTTCCCCTTCTTATTCTCCTTAGTATCCTCCTCCTCCCCAAAAGTATCTACCTCAGCTTTAGCATTATCACCCTCTATGTCCATTCCTTCCGCTTCCTCATCATAATCTCTGTCGGAGGAGACCTCGATGCAGTGTTTAGGTTCCAGTTTCTCCTTGACCTATTTTTCCTTCTTTATCTTCTTTTTCCCTTTTTTGGAATACGGGAAGGTGTTAGCATCCAAATCAAAATGCATGTCTTGGCTCTCCTTGGTGTTAGAAGGAACATACTCTTCTCCCCCTGAGTCGAGCTCTTCATCAGATTCTTCCATGCCGCCTTTTCCCTGCTTAATTTCTTTTCCTATGGATTTAGCTTTGAAGTACTCATAAATTAACAACAACAATCCTTCATGAAAAGTAGGATTACCTATAGGTTTCTCCCTATAATCATTTATATTTTCATTGATTGACAAGTAGAGATAAAAGGGAATAGAAATTTTAGTCCCAGACTTGAAATGGTTGAGAAGCACAAAATGGTAGGAGTATATGCGATCAAACCTCATGTCCAGAGTAATGTACTTGATTATCACTCTCAGCATGAACCTCCACAGTGGTTTGATAGATCTCAGCAAGTAGTAAGTCCCAGTTTTCTCAAGGGCCTTCTTCTCCGCTTTTCCTTTGGTGAATTCCGCCATAGCCTGACCAGAAATGCGATGATCTCTGTAGAATTTCTTCCCCATGATTGGTATGCCAGTCACCGCAAAAATGACCTCCTTTATGACATTAAACTCAACCCCATCAATTTTCACACTCCCCTCCTTCCAGTTCTTCACCATTGTTTTGGTTACCGAGGGTTTCCATCCGTGCAGTCTTTCAATGAACGAAGTCACCTCCCCTTTGTTCAAAATCTCCCACACCTTTGATCATCTCTGCCATTTCTCAACCTCATCCTCGGGTTCCCTTCTATGGAGTTCCCCCACCATTATCTTCTTTTTCTATAGACAAAGCTTCTAGTCACAAAGCACTTCAAAAAATTGGGCAAAATTCTGGTTTGAAATATTTTCTTGATCCTTCCCTTCACATTTTGAGAAGTACACCCAAAGATAGGCCTTGACGTGCAATGATGACAGTTATCCAGGTGATTCATACTTTGGCTTGTGTTCTCCCACATCATACCGCGGCACAAATTCCATAACACATAAAGTTTCATCATAATATTGTGATTTTTCTGAATCTGCCCAAGATTCTTTCACCTTCCATTAATTCCCTGATTTTGAGCGGAATTAATTGCCCCTCCATCCACCTTTTCACTTCGTTGTTTCTGACAGCCCAGTTGGCCAACTTGTCAGCAACATGGTTTTCCTCCCTATACTGATGAGCCACGTGGATTCTTTCAAAAGACTTTAGGAACTGGACACTTTCATTAATCAAGGTTGCAGTCGTCTAGGTTGGCCTATTTTTCCCATTGAGGCAATCAAATGCATATTGTTTTATGTTGATATGTACTAATGTATATGTATCCATGTAATTATAATCTCTTTAAAGGAGTCATAAGTATATTCCATAATGATGTATATTGATGTAATTCCATTTCAAATAAATGTAAGAGGGAAATGGTGGTTCTAGGAGAAAAGAAAGAGAAAATTAAACATGTTGTAATGTTTTAAAGTGTATAAAAATGTTGCTTCGATACTTGTTTCTCCTAAAACATATCTCTTTATTTTGATTGTTTAAAAGGGAAATGAAACTAGGAATAATTATGCTATGATGTACCTAAATGGATGATAGAAAATAAATAAAATGTATCTCTTAATTCAATATCCAAAGGAAAGGATTATGAATGATAAAGTGGTAATTAAACTTGTAATCACTGGGTAAATGTGAATTGATAGATGGAGATGCTAACTTGATTTGTAATGATATAAATAAAAGACTACTTAGTGCATTTAAAATGAATGTAGAATAATAGTATGATGCATACCTTAATGAATGTTTATCTCTACCCTAATGTTTAAATGGAACTGATATACAAGATAAAATTGTAGATGTTTATGATTTTGGTGATTAATTATGGCTTGAGTTGATAAATAAAATAATGATAGTTAATTGAATTACGATATTGGGATATTTAGCTTGTAGCACGTGGACCAATAAATATTATAATTCAATTTATATTTCTTAAAGGTGAATAGGTTAGATAATGTTTCTTGAGTAGCGATGTTAGGGAACATGTGAGGACTTAGGTTGGTTTGTAATCTTGCATTCAAGTATAAAAAAAGGGTTTATTTAAGTATTAGGGATGATGTATATCTTATTAGTTAACTTAAAAAAAATTACTCGCATCTTTTAGTGGTTAGTTGGCTTGTCCTCCCAAGTTCCTTGGTAAGGCATTATATTTGGTATTAGAGCCCTAGGTTTTCACATTGGGAACTCTGGGACTCATAGCTCACCTATGCATAACATTTAGTTTTTGCATTGTTTCCTTTTCATGTTATCTTTATGATAGTAAACTTGAATTCATGCTACATTTTTTTTCAATAGTACACCTATTCTTCAATGATTAAGTTATCTTATATCAATTACTTATGTTTTTGTATTCAAAGATCAATGTTGTGATTAAATTGTAATGGCATGCTAATGAAAGTTCTAATACTAGTGTGTCATTTGCTTTCTTTTAAAAGTACTCGTATTCCTCATAAACTCAAAAGTATTAGGATACATTTTTTTGTATATTAATTGTGGTAGTAGTGAATCCTATCTCTTGATCCTATCTATGACATATCCTATTAACATGAATGCTTTCTAAAATGGTTTCCAAGTTGATTTATAATTTTGTACTCTCTAATTTCATGGAAACATTGTGTTGACTTCATGATTTTTTATGTTTGACTGTTAATGTGATTTATAAGTTATAAATTGAAGTGTTTTTGCATTTCTAACATGAAACAAGACATGGCTGTAGTAATACTCACTTTTAAAAGTGTTGAAAGGATGATGGTTTTGCATGATTATGAAATATGTTTAGTAGGTTCATAAGAGAGTTGGAATCTTGTATCTCTCTTCCTTATTTCTCTAATTCATGATAAATGAACAAAACTAATAGGGCATTGTGAAAAAGAACTTAGGAACTTATGTTACTTGAAATGATATATCATGTTTGGAAATTAAGTAATTTTTGAGATTTATAATAGATTTAATATATAATAATAATATGAAATGTATCTCTCTTCTCCACTCCTCTTCCTTCTTGAATTAGAAAAAAATTGAAAAGAAAAGGGATAAATATATTAACATATGTATCACTCTCTCTTCTCCCTTAAATAATTTTTAAAGGACAATATTTCTTACACAAATAATGTTTCATTGATATGGATGTGCATAGTTAAGGAAACCCTTGGGTAAAGGATCTATGTCCCTGAGGTTTGGTCATAATTAGTATTATATTTTACATTTTGTTTTTTAAAAAAAAACTATTTTATTTATGCTATGGTAAGACTTATGTCTTATGTATGAGCCATGTTATTTTTACAAGTTAAGTTAATGTAAGGAAGAAAGTTCAATGTTGTCCAAATGTTTTATTAGTATAAAGAAAATAGATTATCTTTCCTAATGCGTTATGTGATATTTTTCATACAAATGAATTCTCATTTCATTTTCATTTTTTTGGATACCTAGTGAGTAGTTATGATCCTAGATTAGTATTATGGAAATGAAATCATGAAGGGTCTGATAATAAGGAATCTATTCTTGATGTTTATGTATGCATTGTGACCAATAGTTGAGTACTATAAAATTAACAACATTAATTAGTTGGTTGACTACAACAGTTTATATGGGTGATGAGTCAATCACTATAAATGGAATAGTTGGGTAATATGAACATATGTACATCATGAATAAATTTAAGATAAGTTTTAGATTTTTCTTTGAAGGAAATGTTTGTAGAATGTTGATATGTATATATGTGATTTTAGATTGGAATGAAGTCTATTGTTATCTCACTTTATCACTTAAAAGTTTAGTCTATATAAAGTTAATGATAGGAATGGTTACTCTTGAATGCACTCCTATTAAGGAAATTGAAAATAGCAAGAAAAGTTTAGGCACATTAGACTAATAATATTGATTAAAGGTGCTCGTGAAGGGATTGGTGGATAGGGGAGTAGTAGTAAAAATTATGTGTTCTCCTCCTCATAATGGATCTATAATCATTTCTAAAATAACCATTTTGAATGAACTTTTCATATTACTATTGAAAATTGATTAGAATTAAGTATGTTTATATGAAAGTGTCTAGCATGTAAACTTCAAGGATGTGTAAGTAGCAACATAGCTAGTTAACAAGATGGAATCCTTACTTGAAATTAATGGAGAGATAAATTGTTAATTGTTAGAATTTATTTATGAGTAGGGATATGGTTATGGTGATCCAATGCTAATACCTATTATAGTAGATGTCTTAGCTTATATTCTTATAAGGAGATGTATGTTAATGTCTTGTGTATGTCCTATACTATTTTCCTTTGATATAGTATAGACGCTTGACTACAAGAAATTAACAGTTGCTCATGATAAAGGTTTGCATTGTGTCTTCTGAAAAAAATTGCTTAAAACTAGGTGTGTTGATGTAAATGGTAAATTTGGAGCATCTATAAGGTTTTAGTTTTATAAATTTAAATGCATAATTATGTTTTATGTATTATCCTTATGAAAGAAATATCCCTCATGTATCAATGATGTATAACCCTTTGTGTTGACCATGTATTTCTATTATGGAACTAGAGAGCATGAATTTTGGATCTTGTTGTAATAAAGTCTTGCATGTTATCTTCTAGAATTTTAAAATATATCTTTGTAATTGAATCATGAGGTGTAATTACTATGGAATAATTTTCATTTTGTACAAATAAATGTATAGTAGGCTTGTGTTACTATTGCATGCTTGGCAAGTTTTGCTCCTTATATATAGAGACTGTTAGAAAATGAAATGTTATCTTAGAAATTTTTAATATCACACCTTTTTGCCTAATATATCAATGTGAGAATGAAGTGTAAATGAGTAAGAAGGGACACTTCAGAGTTACAAGTTGGTGTAAAAGGGTGAAATAATAATGAATTTTGGAAATATACTCTAATTTTAGGTATCATGTTTATTTAATTAAGTATAAGAACTGTAGAATTGTTCTTGAATTATAGTAGCCTTTTTCAAAAGTCTTTTTATGCTTGAATAGAGTTAATCTGCACTAACTTGTAATAAGATAGGATATGCCAAAAATCATGATAGAATGATTATTTGTGTAAATATAAATTATGTTTTAGAGTAGAAATTTTAGAAATTTTGTTAGATAACTATTTACTACTTATGAACGATGAAACATTATAGTACTTTTTGACTTCCAAGAGTAAGTAAAATCTTAGGGGGGGAGGATGTAATACCCCTCCAATCCTAACATGTCCTTGATATGATTCTTGGAAGTTATGGAATGTTGTAGGGACTTTTATGCTTGGTTTTGATCATAAGAGTATGATTCTTCTAGAGGTGTTTGCATAATCCACTCTATTCCAACTATAACAACTTCATTATTTTTGAGGTGTTTGTGTAATCCACTCTATTCCAGCCATGACAACTTCCATTCTAGTTTTGAAAATGATAAATGTCTTTAGGTATGTTCCTTCATGTGTATTCATCTCTTCTTATGTGTCCCATAATATGTTAGGACCTTGATGTTATGTGGTCATCTGATAGATCTATATGTTTACTATGTGAGGTACTCCTTATCAAGGATTATGATTACCCTGGATAAATAAGTTATAATGACTAAAGGTTAATTATGATACTTTAAAGCTTATGTCCTAAATGATATATGAATAATATTTAATATGGTTTCAATATCTCCTTAACGATTAGGTTCTTTGTATGTTATGATTCTAATTTACATTACCATGATTATTGTTCATCTATGACTACATGCATGATTATGATTATCTCTTTAATTCTTGATTTTGGTTAATGGACTAACCAAATTACATTATGAATTATATTAAATTATATATATATATATATATATATGCACATGTATACTCACTTTGTGATGCAAGCTTGCAAGTATCAGACATTAATTCACCTGGCTCCATAGGTCCGAGCATGCCGTCAAATCCTCATTGGTTGTTGATGCGGAAATAGTACCAAGGCCCCTTCATGAGTTT
>BSBK01001824.1:1292500-1367500 GCA_027943335.1 Chamaecyparis obtusa | reverse complement strand
CTTAGGTCCCTTTCTCAGGAAGACACCCTATTTTGTCTTGGGTTGTATTATTATTTCAATGGTTTTGAGATTTGTATTTTGGTCAGTTGATCTTGTTCTTTTATTCTTGTCAATTATGTTTGTAATATGATTCTTGATTATTTTAATTAGATAAATATAAATAAAAATAAATAAATAAATAAATATATATATATATATATATAATGGATATATTATGTGTTTAAATAAGTTTACATGGCATGACTAAATATATGTATATGTATGTATATATGGGTGCACACATATATGCCTATGTATATATATAAATATATTTGTGTATGTATAAAGATATGTATATGTATAATTAGAGTTGTGATGTAAATATTGTATTGAGATATAAAATAAAATAAAATAATAGATGAACTAATATTATTATGCCTAACTGGAAAAACTATCTTTCTAGGAGATTCAAACTCAAGACCTCCTAAGAGTAAGGCTAGCTAGTTACCATTGGGCTATGTGAATTACTTGATCATCTTTCTTATCATTAGTATAATTGATTACTTCATAATCCTATTTAAGTTAATAAATAATTAAATTTGTAACCTATCATTCATGAGAATAATTAATAAATTTGGAAACCAACTATGGAAGTTGGAGAAGTTGCTTCCTGTAAAGTAACTCCTCCAACCATATAGTTGTCTATATGAATAAGGTAAAATATTTTTCCTGGAGGAGGGAGGATTTTAGAGAAAATGGGAAAAAGGAAAAATAATATCATGGAGATCTGGTTATGGAGATTCTGAGAATAGGTATTTCAATTTGAAAATGATGTTATTCATCAAGAGTTGAGGAAGATAACAATGTTTTATTTTTATGATAAAATGGAGAAATAATTGTTGCAAGAAAAATACAGTTCTGATACAGAGGCCATATATCTCTAACCAACTGTTGGATCTTGCTAAGTTTTTAATATGTTGGTAAGAACCCAATCGCATCACTTCTCACTAGAGAGATCGAAGAAATATAATGCGGTTCAAAATTTATAGATCTCTGTATGCGGGTCTATCCAAGAGGACAACATGAAGGAAGTTGGACAACCTGAAGGTTTATGGAATTTCTCTAACACCAAGGGAATTCTCTGGAAGACTCCAGGTAGAGTCTAAAACCCGAAATAATTTTCTTGTGTCTATGTGATTTATTATAGGAACGTGTTTGTTATTGTTTATGTTCTATTATTAATCATATTTTTAGATAATTAAGGTAGTGTAAAATTTTTTGTAATGGAATTTGGAAATAAGTATATGTATCTAATGTGTAGGCTTGATGAGTTTGTCACTATCTAATACTGGGAGTGATTATGTCTTAATGTGCGGTTTTGAATTCTACGTGAATTTTATGTTTGGATACTGGTTAAAATCCTATTTAATTATTATTGAGTTTTGGAAGGTTTAGGATGTCATTTTATCACCCTTCCTTTTGATAGTTTATTTCAAGTGGTATTATTTTCTTCTATGTTCTATCTCTGATTTTGTGTATGAGAAAGCTCCATATAATTATCAAGGTGTCTTTTGATGGAAATATATTTTTCTTATTCATATTTTGCATATGGATAAGGTTAGGAATCATCCTAAGGGCCTGAGTGCATAGGAGAGTTTCCTAAACCTATGAATCGGGATATTTGAAGTGATTCCTTGCTCTTTTGGCTTGTGTTGGGTAGGGGACTAGGTACCCTAGGTGAGTGGCTCACCATATGTGTTGGAACCCAAAGTGGTTTCTAGATGATCCTATGTGTGAGTTTGTAATGAAGTGATAACCTTAAAATTAACTTGGGAGGGGGGATTCAAAAGATAATGAAAGAAAATATAATGTGATAATTTCCACACAGACTTGTTGGAGTAGTGGGACCATGGGTAATTTCCAGGGTGGATCCTTATTCATAAAGATGGGACTGGGGTTACATGGTTGCTAGGGAGGATCCCAATACATAGGTTGTGTGATGAAGCTCACTTAGGTGGTATCCTAGAACCTTGACCTTGGTGTTGTTGCATGGTGATTTAAATTGTGTGCTTTACTCTTTCTCTTTTGAGTTTTGTTTTCTTGGTTTCATTGGCCTTAGATTTCCTTAAGTCTTGAGAGTACCTTGGTTCTATCTCCTAGCACGGGGGGTGAAACTTCACAAGTTTCACATGGTTGGGTGGCTAATATTATCAAGGTATTGTTCGTGGTTTCATGGATGACTTTACCTTTGGATTCATGCTTGAAAGTTGTAAAGGATTTTACTTCTACATCACGTACTTCATTTAATTGTATTTCTGATGTATTTATTTATTGAAATCCCTTGTTGAGTAATGTAATAAAATGTAAATGAAGGGAAAATCAATGTAATGGGAATGGGTATTTCTAGGTGAAATGAAGGGAAAAGTTATGTTCTTACTTGTTTTGTTACCAATATTAAAATAAGGTAGAATTTTTTATTTTTTTCCCTCCTATGTTATCTTGTAATAAATTAAATGATATCTTGCATAAAAATTTAATCATATTGTTTTGTGGATAAGGAGACCTAGTTTATATTGATGTGATATGTAAGTTCTCTCATATAATAGAATAAAAAGGAATACTATGAAATGATTGGTTAATAAGTGAAATGTTATTGTTAGATAAGTAGGACTATAGAAAATGATAAATGATAATGGAATTATAATCGTGAAATAGCTGTATAGTTGAGAAATGTGATGCCAAATATTAAGGAAAGTTTATAGAAAAGAAGTACAATACATTTTTGGTTCAGTGTAACCTGTGATAGTAACTTAATAAATTGACTCACATATTTTTAACTTATGATTAATATTAAGAATGAGTTAGGAACATTTTGGTTGGTGCCTTAAAATATACATCTAGGTGGTAGGATATGTGATAATGAATAATAATCTTTACCTGATGTAGGAGCATCTTGGGTCCTTGGCAATCCTATGTCACCAAAAAAAATTTGGAGTTTGCCTGTGTTTCTCGGTTCCTGCTTTGACTGAGTTTGTCAATAGTTGGTCAGTTTCCTTTGGTTACCTAGTGTGGTCAGTTATCTCCTGGGCGGTCGGTTATTTCACTGGCACTTGGCATTGCCTGTCTGCTACTTGGTTATCTTGCTTACCGGCGGGTTTAGTTTTAGTTCTCATTGTGGCCGACTTGTGCATTTATATTGGATCATGGATTTAATGTTGGTATCCATCATTGGGAAGCATGTGGTCCTAGACTTGACTGTTTCTTCTATTGATTGTGGATCTGAAGGCCGACTTAGTTCGGTAGGTTCTTGTATAAATGTAGTTGTTGGTTTAGAGTTTAGGGGCAGAGTTTGGATAGAAGATAGTAGACATTAGATTGGAGATTTGTAACAAATCCTCAAATGTTTGAGGACTTTTGAGATTCAATGTAATATTAGGTTCTAATTGGGAAGACCTTACTTCCTGGCATGTATGATTCCATTGATGAAAATATATGAAAGTTTCTGCATTCTCTTTCTCACTGTTGTTGTTTGTTGCTTCCGCATATGTTGGGCAGGCTTGGATCATTAGGGTGCACCATTGTTTGGTCCCTCTTACTCCCTACCTTGTGTTAGGTGGTATCAGAGCAAGGTTAGATCTTGATCTAGGTTTGTGGATCTAGGTTTTCAGGTTCCTCTTGAAGCCCTATTTGATTGTTGTGGGGTAGCAGATTGTGATTTGACCTGCAATTGTAGAGGGTTGTCAAGATGGTTCATGGGAGGCGAGATGAAAATCTGGGATTGGTAGATATGCTAAGGCAGATTGCTGCTAGGTTAGAAGCTGTTGAAATAGCCCAAAGAAGAGTAGACATCTTGAAGATGTTAGTGATGATGAGGTTGAGGAAGAACAGGCGAATGTAGAACTTGCACCTGTTATGGATTAAGGTGAAGAAATATTTTTGAAGGCTTTGACAAGTCTAAAGTCAACACCACATTTTAATCCTCCTGAGTATGGTGGGAAAGCTAGATTTTGATGAATTGGTGGACTGGATCACCGAGATGGAAAAGTATTTTGAATATGAAAACATCCCTGAGGATAAGAAGCTGAAGATTGCAAGCACAAAGTTGAGAAGTCATGCATCCTTATGGTGAGAAAATCTACAATTGGATAGGAAAAGGAAAGGCAAATACAAAATCAAGGTATGGAGTAAAATGGTGAACAAATTGAAAGGAAAGTTCTTACCCTGTGATTATCAGATTAACCTAGTTTGGTGAATGTAAAGTTTGAAACAGAAAGATAGCTCTGTAAAGGAGTATACTGAGGAATTCTATAGATTGGATATCAGATCTAGACATGATGAAGATGATGTGGAAAGAATTGGTAGATACCTGAATGGTTTGAGAGTTTCCATCCAAGAGGAAATTAGTATGGTCAAGTTGGAGAACATTGAAGAGGCTTATCAATTTTCTTTGAAGGCTGAGGAGAAATTGAACAAGAGACATGATAAAAGGTAGAGAGGTTGAGGTGGTAGATTCCCTAGAGGAAGAGGTAGATCTAATGGTGAAAATGGTAGATCTGAACCAGAAAAGATAAATCTAGACAAAGGAAAGACCGAGTCGAAAGGTGAAAGTTCATCTAGAGGTAGAGGCAGTAACTACTGAGGTGGTTATGGTAGAGGAATTTTTCAAGGAACTTGTTATAATTGTAGAGAAGGACATAGGTCTTTTGAATGTACACATGCTAGTAATAAGGATGATAGCAGTAGAAATGCTTTGGTGCAAGAAGAGTCACCAAATGAACCTGAGAAAGAAAACAACTTGATGGTAAGGAGAGCACTGTGGAATGAAAGCAAGAAGGAAGATCTGGTAAGGAAAAATTTGTTCAAGACTAGATGTAGAGTTTATGATAAAGTATGGAAGGTAATCAGTGATGGTGGTAGCTCAAAGAATCTAGCATCTGAAGAGATGGTCACAAAATTACAATTGGAAAGGTTGGTACATCCGAAGCCAGATCAGATTTCATGGATCAAAGATGAGCATACACTCCTGTTAAGTGAACAATGCTATGTGAATTTGAAGATTGGAAAGTACTATGATAAGGTGTTATGTGATATCATGCCTATGGATTGTTGTCATGTTTTATTGGGTAGACCTTGGAAATATGATAGACATGCTATATATGATGGGAGATTACATAAGTATACTATTGTGGCTGATGGAAAGAAATAAATCTTGTTACCATTGATGGAAGAACCTGTTAGTAATGTTTGCACATCTGTGGAAGTTTGTTTGATGGAAGGAAGAAAGTTCATTAATTCTTTGAAGAAGAATCATGAATGTTTTTCTGTGATTCCTAACAAGCTGAGTAAGAAAATAGAGAATAATGTTCCTAAGGAGATTGATAAGTTACTCACCGAGTATAGTGATATCATTTATGATAATGTACTTGATGGTTTTCCACCAAAAAGAAGCATTGATCATTGTATGGATCTAATCCTTGGAGCTAGTTTATTGAATAAGGCACCTCATCGGTTGACACTACCAAGAATCAAGAATTGAACTAACAAATTCAAGAGTTCCTGGAGAAAGGTTTGATTAGAGAAAGTTTGAGCCCTTGTGTAGTACATGCTGTATTGGCACTAAAGAAGAATGGAGAATGGAGAATGTGTACAGATTCTAGAGCAATCAATAAGATAACAGTGAAGTATAGGTTTCCTATACCGAGAATGGATGATATAATGGATAGTTTGACTGGAGCAAAGTATTTCACAAAGATTTATTTGAAAAGTGGGTATCATCAGATTAGAATCAAAGAAGGTGATGAATGGAAGACTAATTTTAAGACAAAATAAGGTTTGTATGAGTGGTTGGTTATGCCTTTTGGTTTAACTAATGCACCAAGTACTTTTATGAGGTTGATGAATGAGGTTTTGAAGAAATTCTTAGGTAAGTTTGTGATTGTATATCTTGACATTATTTTGATATTTAGTAAGACCGGAGAAGAACATTTGTTGCATGTTAGACAAGTTTTGTAGAGATTGAAAGATGAAAAGTTGCTGATAAATCTGAAAAAGTGTTCATTCATGAAAGAAGAGATTGTGTATCTGGGATTTGTTATTTTAGCTGATGGTTTGAAGATGGATCCTGAAAAGGTTGAAGCTATTTTGAATTGGCCTACACCTGTGAATGCTAGTGAGGTAAGATCATTTCATGGTTTGGCAAGTTTTTACCGAAAGTTCATAAGGAATTTCAGCTCAATTTGTAATGCTATGATTGAGACTATGAGAGGAGACAAAAGAGAGTTCAAGTGGACACATGGAGCTGACAAAAGTTTTGAGACTCTGAAGCAGAAGGTTGCTGAATTACCTATTTTGGCATTACCTGATTTTAGTAAGGTATTTCAAGTAGAATGTGATGCAAGTGGAAGTGCAATTGGAGCTGTCTTGAGTCAAGAAGGAAAACTTGTTGCTTTCTTTAGTGAAAAGTTGAATGATGCTAGAAGGAAATATTTTGTGTATGATCAAGAATTATATGCTATTGTTCAAGCACTAAAGAAATGGAGACACTATTTGATACCAAGTGAATTTGTGTTGTATACTGATAATAAAGCTTTACAATATTTGGGTAGTCAAAATAAGTTGAATTAGAGACATATGAAATAGGTTGAGTATTTGCAGAGTTATACATTTGTGATAAAGCATAAGAGTGGAGTCACTAACTGAGTTGTTGATGCATTGAGTAGAAGAAGATCTTTGATGACCGAGATGAAAATTGAAGTTCTTGGTTTTGATGAGATGAAAGATTTGTATGAAAATGATCCTGATTCTTCTAAGACATGGAGAAAGTGCAGAGCACCTATTCAAGATCAACAAGATACTAAATGGGATGAATATTTTATTTAGGAAGGTATGTTGTTTAAAAGTATTCAGTTGTGTATACCGAGAGGAGTAATGAGAACTAATTTGATAAAGGAGAAACATAGTAGTGGTTTGGCTGGACATTTTGGTATTGATAAAACATGGAATTTGCTAAAGGAGAAGTACTATTGGCTGCAGTTGTATAAAGATGTTCAGAAATTTGTGAAAAGTTGTGGAATTTATCAAGTTGCAAAAGGAGTAAGTCAGAATACTGGATTATATACATCGATCGCTATTCCTAAGAAACCTTGGATTGACATCAGTATGGACTTTGTTCTTGGCTTACCGAAGATAGTAATAGGTAATGATTCTATATTTGTTGTTGTGGATAGATTTTCTAAGATGGCACATTTTATACCTTGCAGAAAGACATCAGATGAAGTACATGTAGCATATATTTTCTTTAAGGAAATTGTTAGATTGCATGGATTACCGAGGAGTATTATCTCTGACTAAGATAGTAAATTTGTTGGATGCTTTTGGAAAACACTTTGGAAGAAATTTGGCACTGAGTTGAAATATAGTTCTACATTTCACCCACAAACCGACTGAAGTTGTGAACAAAAGTTTGGGAAATCTTTTGAGATGTTTAGTTGGAGACACACCGAGTAATTGGGATTCTGTGTTGGCACAAGAAGAGTTTGCATACAATAATTAAATGAATAGGAGTACTAGAAAGACACCATTTGAGATTGTGAATGGAACACAACTGAGAGGAATATCTGATTTGAGAGACATTGCTAATGAGAATAAGAAAAGTGCTGAAGGAGTAAAGTTTTCTGAGTACATGAAAACATTACATGAAGATGTGAAACTGAAGCTGGAAGATAGTAATAAAAAATACAAAGATAGAGCTGATAGATCAAGAAGGCATAAAACTTTTGATGTTGGTGATGAAGTGATGGTTCATTTGAAGAAAGGCTGATTTCTTGTTGGAACATATGGGAAGCTGAAGATGAAAAAGTTTGGACCTTGCAAGATTATGAAGAAATTTAATAGTGGAAATGCATATGAAATTGAGTTGTTTGATGACATGGACATATCACCTATTTTCAACATTGTGGATTTGTATGAGTATCATGAACCTGATGAAGAAGTGATAGTACTGACAAAATATCCTAAGTAGAATGATGAAGTTGAACAAATTTTGAAGGAAAGAGTTGGCAAGAGTACAAGAGGAAAATAGTATATGGAATATCTAGTTAAGTGGAAGAGTAGACCGATGGAAGATAGTTCATGGATTTCACAGTCTGACTTGGATGCAGCTCAGACCAGACCTACCAAATGATTCAGAGAATCATTTTAAAATAACCCTAGGTGTCTGATGCAGGAGCATCTCGGGTCTTTGGCAATCCCGTGTCACCAAAAACAATTTGGAGTTTATTTATGTTACTCGGTTCCTACTTTGACCGAGTTGGTTGGTTTCCTTTGGTTATCGAGTGTGGTTGGTTATCTCTTGGGTGGTCAATTATTTCACTGGTGCTCGACATTGCCTATCTGCTGCTTGGTTATCTTGCTTACCGACGGGTTTAGTTTTAGTTACTGTTGTGGCCAACTTGTGCATTTATATTGGATCACGGATTTAATGTTGGTATCCATCATTGGGAAGTATGTGGTCCCAGATCTAATTGTTTCTTCCATTGATTGTGGATTTGAAGGCTGACTCAGTTCGGTAGCTTCTTGTATAAATGTAGTTGTTGGTTTAGAGTTTAGGGGTGAAGTTTGGATAGAAGATAGTAGACATTAGATTGGAGATTTGTAATAGATCCTTGCATGTTTAAGGAAATCTAAGATTCATTGTAATATCAGGCCGTAACCGGGAAGGCCTTACTGCCCAACATATATGATTCCATTGATGAAAATATATGAAAGTTTCTGCATTCTCTCTCTCACTGTTGTTGTTTGTTGCTTCCCCATGTGTTGGGTAGGCTTGGATCATTAGGGTGTGCCATTGTTTGGCCCCTCTTGCTCCCTACCTTGCGTCATTACCCTAATGTCAATATGAAACTAAATTTATAATATGGTTTACATATGTTGTGAAATTCCATTAGTTAGTTATGAGGAATGGATTGTCTTGGTAAATTAAATGATGGTGACTAATGACCAAAACATGTTCATGAGACAACAATCATTTATTGTGAAGTTTTATAAATATGTTAGCCTTGTAATTCATTATGAAACTCTTAAATTTAATTAGATTAATCAATATTGTTTGAGTAGTGGTGTTAGGGAACCTGTGAGGACTAGGAAATCTTCATTTATGTTGCATTCATGTTTTGTGAGTATATTTGTATCAATTATTTTGATAATGTGCATTGTAATAGTTTCAAAAAAAATAAAATTGACATCATCTTTAGAGATTAGATGGTTAGTCCTCCTGGGTTCCCTAGAGGGGTGTTACATAGAGTCTTTACACTTGTGTTTGCTTTTGCATTTGGTAGTCCTTTTTCTCTTTTATTTATTTGTGTTTCATGCTTTGTTTTCTGGGAAGGGTTTCACCACCTAGAGTATGTCCTAGTTGTCACCTCTTGCATGGACCTTGTTTTCAATCTCCTAGCTCGAGGGAGTGAACCTACTGGTACCAGGCAATTGGGTGGTTAATCTTATTATATCGAGTTATTGTTCATGGTCTCATGGATGATCCTTACACATGTTCCCTTCCATATTAGAAGTTGAAGACTTTATATTTATATTGTTTATGTTGAGATGTACTGATGTATATGTATCCATGTAATTGTAATCTCCTGAAATGAGTCATAAGTATATGGAATAATGATGCATATTGATGTAATTCCATTTCAAATCAATATAAGAGGGAAAGAGTGGTTCTAGGAGAAAATAAAGGGAAAAGTGAACATGTTTTAATGTTTCAAAGCATTTAAAGATGTTTCTTCAATACTTGTTTCTCATGTAACTTATCTCTTTATGTTGATTTTTTAAAAGGGAAATGAACCTAGGATTAATTATGCTCTGATGTAACTAAATGGATTATAGAAAAGAAATAAAATGATGTCTTTTAATTCAACATTCAAAGGAAATAATTATGAAAGATAAAGTGGTAATTAGACTTGCAATCAATGGGTAAATAAGAATTAATAGATGAAGATGCTAAATTGATTTGAAATTATATAAAGAAATGAATACATAGTGCATTTAAAATGAATGCAAAATAATAGAATTATGCATACCTTAAGAATGTTTATCTCTACCCTAATGTTTAAACAAAACTGATATATAAGATAGATTTGTAGATGTTAATGAGTTGGGTGATTCATTATGACTTGAGTTGATAAATCAAATAATGATAGATAATTGACTTATGAGATTGAGATATTTACCTTATAGCATGTAGACCAATAAAGAATATAATTCAATGTATATTTCTTTAAGGTGAATAGGTTAGATAAAGTTTCTTGAGTAGCAACATTAGGGAACCTATGAGAACTTAGGTTGGTTTGTAATCTTCCATTCAAGTAATGTAAAAGAGTGTTTATTTAAGTATTAGGGATGATGCATATCTTATTAGTTAACTTTAAAACAAAAATACTTGCATCTTTTAGTGGTTAGTTGGCTTCTCCTCCCTAGTTCCTTGGTGGGGCATTACATTTGGTATCATAGCCCTAGGTTTCCACGCTGGGAACTCTGGGACTCATATCTTGCCTATGCATAATATTTAGTGTTTTGCATTGTTTCCTTTTAATGTTATCTTTATGATAGTAAACTGGAATTCATGCTAGATTATTTTTCAAGAGTACACCTATTCTTCAATGATTGAGTTATCTTATATCAATTACTTATGTTTTTGCATTCTGAGATCAATGTTGTGATTAAATGGTAATGACATGTTAATGAAGCTTCTAATTCTGGTGTGTCATCTGCTTGCTATTAAAAGTATTTGTATTCCTTGTAAACTCAAAAGTATTAGGATAAGTTGTTTGTATATTAATTGTGGTAGTAGCTAACCCTATCTCTTGATCCTATCTATGGCATATCCTATTATCATGAATGCTTGCTAAAATGGTTTCCAAATTGATTTGTAAGGTTTTTCTCTATAATTTCCTATAAATGCCATGTTGAATTCCTAATTTTTTATGTATGACTATTAATGTTCTTTTTCAAGTTATAATGTTCTTTTTTCAAGTTGTAAAATCTAAAAGATATTGGATAATTATAATTATATCATTGAAGATTATAATTAATTCCTAACAATCTGAGAATTATAATTAGTATTGACTTATTTAAGAAATATAATCTATAAGACTTTGTAAAGTTGTAGAATAGTAAAAGACCAAGCTCTTAAAATGACTAAGTTTCATTTATGTATAAATCAGTGATATCTAATTCACCCCCTCTTAGTATCACGCTTTCCAATAGATTTCCAACAATTGGTATCAGAGCTTAGTCTCCTAAAGAAGTCTAACCACTTGTGAGATAAAGATCTTGAGATGGAAGTCTATAAGTTGGGAAAGATTATAGAGAATTAGAAGATTGACATTCATCTTGCACTACAACAACTTGAAGTAGCCAAAGGTGAACTGAAGAAATCTTTAAGTAGAAGAAGAGAAATAGCTATTCAAAAGAATGAAACACAATATCAAGAAGAGGATACTACTGGACTATTTGATAGTGGAAACTCTACAGAAAGTGACAAAGCCATAAAAGAACTGTTGGAGAAAAACAACATAATGAATGAGGACATCAAAAATCTGAAGAGAGAACAAGAAATACAATCTGTAAGACTCTGTAAAGTTGTAGAATAGAAAAAGAAAGTTGAAGAAGATAAGACAATGGATGAAGAAGACAAAAGATAAATATCAATGAGACTTGATGAGAGGACAAGTGACATGCAAATAATGATAAACAATCAACTAGACATGGTAAATCAACTACTACTGGTTAATCAAGAATTGGGCCGGAAAGATGTGGAAATCACCAATCTAAGATCATAAAACAATCAACTGAGGAATGAACTGAGATCTAAAAAGGAGATCAATGAAAGGATGAACAAGCCTAATGAAGCTGTAAGATATTTTGAAGAGCTATTAAGGTCACCTAGAAGATCTAGTGATACATCTAGACTTGGACATGATGAGCACTTATCATCCATTGAGGAAGGAGAATCATCAAAGAGTGGAGAGAAAATAAATGCAAAACCAAAGAACAAAAAGCCCACATGCCATCACTATATAAATATACGACATACAACCAACATCTATAGAAGAAAACATGATAAGTCTGATCCTAAACCAAAATTCAATGGACATTGTTTTAACTCTAAGAAACATGGACATCAGGCACATGAATGCAGGACAAAGGTTAGTAATCCACCTACCTCACCTAAATTTCAAGGACATTATTTTAATTGTTAGAAATATGGACATAGAGCATTTGAGTGTAGATCCAAACCCAAGTGGTCATCCAATCAACCGACCAAATAACCTAAGAAGGGTAATACATACAATTGGGACTACAAAACTTGGTACAATTTTCATTACTATAGAAAATATGGTCACATTGGAGAAAATTGTTTGAAGACACATTTCAGAGGTAAATCCAAGAGTTGGATGAATGGAAGTATGGTATGCTATAAATGTAATAAGATTGGTCACCTAAAGAAAGATTGCAGAACACATATACCGAGCAGTGATCAAAGAAAGAATGAAGAAACCATTGAGAAAATGAGAAATCAGATGAACAAGACATGGAAGAAGAAAGAAGAGGCAAGCAGTAGTGAAGCCAGTGCACCTGAGGTCACCCAATCTGATGGATTAGGTGATCACACTACTTCAAACTATGAAAAGAAGGTATGTATGGAACTGAATCTTATAATATTTTACTTTAAATTAGTCCATATCTGCATAGATTAAGATACATTAGGACATATTTGAGCAAAGAGCTACATTTCATATTTGATGCCGAGCATCAATATTCTAGTCTATAGTGACTGACTCACTAGTATTTACCGAGTACTTGTGATAGCTGAGATATGATGTACACTGAGTTGTAACCAAATGGTTGTATTGACTGAGCTTATGTTGATCGAGTTTAACATGAGATTGTCAAGACAACTATATCTTACCTAGAAAGTGCACGGATCATTAATGAAGCCCTAATTTGACCATTTGAAGTCTATAAAGTGGAAAGTTACCATTTATTTCATTTCATTAGCGAATTGAGAAATTTTTTCAGAGCGATTCAAGAGTGAGTAACTAGTGAAACTAGTACTAAGTGTGATTTGCATTAATATTCACAGCATGCCGTCAACAAAATATTTGAAGAAGACTTGTGCAAGGTATTTTACCGAGTAAATATTTTCAATATTCAAACCCTTAAGTTAAAAGATATGGAAACATCATCATCAGTTGCAATGAAGAAATAAGGAAAAGAGGTTTTCAATGTTCAATTGGTGAGGAACGAGGCATGTAAGCCAAAGAAGTTTCAGGCCATTCCAGAAAGTGCAATCATGGGAGATCTGACTAGAGCCCTGTCATCAATTCCAAAGAAAGTCTTAATGATAAATGATATTCATTCATGTTATATGTGAAAAATTAGAGAAATCAGTGATTATGAATCGAGAGAAGCATATGATAAACTATGCAGCAATGAGGTGTTGAAGCTGGAACACCAGAAGGTTGCTGAGCAAGGGTTTGTTCATGCCCTTGACTTTTTGCAAAATTTCAAAGTGGAGTGGATCAAGATTGTACTAAGAAGGGTACATGATATGAAAATATGGCTCGAGGATGGACCAATCCAAATCACCAAAGATATGATTCACTAGGTAATTGGATACCCTAAGCTCATTGGGAAGAAAACTATGAGATGTCAAAGCAAGGAGGAAATACAAGAAAATAGAAAGGAAATATGGAACAAGTGAGGCATGACTATCTCCACTATCACCAACCTGAAAATTGAATTTGCAGTAAGGGTGATAGCACAAAAATTTTATTAGTCAAGTCGGTTGGATAGTGTCCCATGCATGGCAGTGGACCAAGCTTGGAAGATAATAAAGAAGGATCATACATATGACCTTGCTGAGCTCCAAATGACATAGCTGAACAAGAATGTTACATCAATCCAAAAAGAAAAGAATTCTATGTGTAAGTTTAGTTCCCTACTTGTTTGTTTATTTTTCTACATTCAGAAAAGTTTTCCTACTATTGGAAGAGTAGAATAGGATAAGGATAAAATAGTGACAATACAGGTTAATGAGTTTATTGGTCAAATGGGTGATAATTTTGAAAGCATTATGGAGAACTACTTTGTTAAGTTTAAAAATAAAATGAGGAAAAGAAGTAGAATTCCTATATCATTAGTTGAGAAGTATGATCAAGACATATGCTTTCTAGTAGACACTGATTACACATATGCACAAACTGTAATACTGAGGGTATCATGGCTAATGCCATTACCTTATGAGGTAAACATTAATAAAATAACAAAAGCCATCACAACCCTATTAGCTGAGGAAGTTGATAAGAAGGCTACACATTTTGGAACCTATGAGGTAGCTAAGGCCAAGATAACCATGGAATTTAAGTCTGCTACCATGGAGAGAAAAAGGAAAAAGATAGTGAAAAACATTGAGAAGATGATAGGAGGAGAAGAGGTAGATGCACCTCTAGAACTAACTCAAGGATTAGGAGAGGATAAGTCAAGTGAGTCAAGTGAAAGTGAAGAGGAGGTGAAAGTGGTAGAAAAGAAATGCAAGAAGGTGTCAGTTGCCGAGCCCATAAGGAAGGCAATACAAAAACCTAAACCCATCTCCTCACCAGTACTTAGGCTGAGAACTAGGGAAACCTCTACTGTTGTAGCTTCCGAGCCACAAAATAAATCCCTTGCATCAGGGAAAAGAAAAATAGTTTAGCGTAAGGCAGTGCCGAGCCAGATGAAGAAGAAACCAAGGAGAAAACTCATTTTAGAGAAGGATGATGAGGAAACTGATAGTGATGAGGAGATAAAGAAGAAGGTACCATCATAAAATAAAACACTGACAGTGGATGAAATATGCCACAACATCAAGAGCATTGAAGAGTGGATAATAAAGAGGATGTTAGTGAACCTCAAATTTAGAAGGAAGAAGTTCAGAAGACTGAAGAGTGTGAGAAGAAAGCTGAGATAACTATTGTTGATATCATTGAGGAAACTCTAGTGAAAAATCATATACTGACCAAGGAGGAAATTCAAGCTAAGGCAGCCAAAGATACATCTTTGCTGGGCAACAATCTAGTGTTACTGCAAGTGCTAGAGTATCCCCATATTGAGGATACATCAACTGTTGACTAGATTCCATCAGAGAGCCCACATATAGTCACAGTTGATCTGCTAGCCGGTCAAAGTACTACTACTAAGGAATAGGACAAGTTGGTAATTACACCTAAGCCTACATCTACCGAGGAGATAAGTGAAGAGAAAGCATAAAAGTTTACATTGGTTGTAGTAAGTCCTCATGGGGAAGAAAAGGAAAAGACAAAGACAAAAAAAGTAAAAGATATTCAAGAGCCTAAGGAGCAAGAGGCAATAAAAGCTCTTATACAGATGCTGAGTGGTACAACACCAAGGAAGAAGTCACAAAAAAAGGAGGAGAAATCTCCTACTCCACAGGTGACACTTGAGGAAGTTATTGTGATTCCTAAATGGGACACATATAACTTGACCTATGAACAAATGCAAATTCTGCAAGATCTATTGAAGAAGAAGAGAAAATAGGAATAAATGAGAAGGGAACATCAACAAAAGCAAGTGCTTCATGAAATAAAAGGTATATTCATAGATGCTTTTGATATGACTGATGTAAATGAATCTAACCCTATTCTAGAACAACTCATTGACATTGTCAAGAAAGTGACTAATGATAAAAATGAGGCTAATGACAAGTTATTGTAGTGGTTAGAAAGGAAATTTGAGACCAAAGTCCTTAATAAGGTCTCTACAGACATTGAAGTGAAGCAGGTAGAACTCTCTACCTTAATAACAAACTCATAAGAAGTTGTATAGAATGCACATTCTCTATACAAGAAATTGTTCAATGTAGAAGGGTTTACAAAGGACAATCAGGATATGGTAGACAACATACAGTTAGATATCAAGTCTACAGGTCATTCATTGAGAATGGATGCAAGTTCCAGCTCTATGAATTATACAAGACTTCTACATGCTCAAGGGAGATTAGCTGAGTTGGTGGATAATGATGGTAAGATAATGGCTAAACTAATCTCCATTCAAAAATTTTTAACAGCTCATAGTTACTCTAGGAAAAGGAATTAGTTCAGAAAGATCCCCATCTTTCTATTGCCGAGAGCCTAGTTGAGCTAGAAGTAAAGTCTAAGGTTTTGTAGTCTGTAACATCTGGTTGGGATAAAGCATTGAATATGGTCATGAAACTTCAAAAACCATTTCTGGACAAGTATTTCATGATCCCTACACCCCAATAACTTCAAGTGACAAAAACAAGGGGGAAATAGGAGTGACATGACATGTAAATTCATAAAATGGGAACAACATGTGAGATATCAAAAAGAAAAATCAGAATGAAGAAAGAAGAGATGAATGGTATGACATACTAAGTTTTGTAAATGTATATATGTATTTGAGTGTATGTCAAATAAGGAAGTCTTATGTGTATATATGATATGTAAATTTTTTTTTGAAGACCGAGTTAAGTTTTAGGGGGAGTATTTTGTAAATGTTTTTGTTAGTACTAAGTACTCTTGTAAATGTAATGAAAATATCACGACGAAGTGTTTTTGCCACTAATGTCAAAGGGGGAGATTGTTGATCCCTAAATTTTTATTTTCCATTAGTGTCTCACACTTAGTCATTTTCTAGGTAATGTTGGTCAGTCATCACTGCGATCGAGTCATCATATATAGGCCGAGTCATATGTATTGTACATTTACCAAGTAGTAGTCACTACCAAGTAAAATAGTGGTCACTGAGTACTTCAGTATTAGCCGAGTCAACTTTTATCAAGTTATGTAAAGAAGACAATACCGAGCACCAACGTATAAAGAACAATGAATGGCGAGTGCAAGAGATATCAAATGCCGAGCAAGCCAAAATTGACATATGTGTTTATTATGGTACAAACACTTAGGTAAACTATTTTGGCTGACATTCATATTTTATTTATTATTTGTTGAGGAAATCATAGAGGTGATTACACTCTTGTATTGTAATAATTAATCCCTATGTAACACATGGATCTAATTAGAATTAGGGAAAGGTTAAGCAGAAAAAAGAGACAATCTAGATCGTAGATCTTAAATATTAGAGAAAGTTAATTGTCTATATATGATGTGATCCAAACCCTAAAATGTAGTAGCAATAATTATCATGAAGAGAGAGTATGAAGGAGATCTTATACTTTCAGAGTAGAGAAGTATTTTGATGATCAAAGATAGAGTTTAGTGAACGAGCAGAACATAGCAAAGCAGTGAAGGACATAATAGAGACATATTTGATAGAAGAGATCAAATCTATACTGTAAGGAGAAGATTTGTAATCAACATCACAGTGCAAACTGAAGGATCATGTACTGAGACATTTTAACAGGTGTATCAGGGTAAATCTCTTAATAGAGTGGTTTTGATAGACCTTAGTAAATCTCTTAACTGAGTGCTTACTTAGTTGTAAGTTTTTAAATCCTTTTAAAAGGTAGATTGTATAAGTCTCAAAGCTCTTAATAAGGTAGACCCCTCATAGGGTAGATCATATTTTTTGATCAAACTTGTAGTCCTAATAGGAAAACTTTAATATTGCAGTAGTGAAGATTTGTTAGAATTATTTTGAACAACAAAGAGGGGGGTGAATCAGTTATTCTCAGGTCTAGATGTACCAATTGAAATTTCTAGCACTTCAACAATCTTTGATCTAATCACTAGCTCAACTCGGTCTCTAAAGTATATATTAGAAACATATTGTGTGTGTGAAAATTGTACCTGATCTGTAGACACAACACTTCAGTAAAATATTAGAGGTTAGCAAAAATCAAAATCATGCAAAATTGAAATCTAATCTAACCAAGCGATTTACTGCCTTCTAGTAGGTGCGAGATTAATGTTCTCAGATTGTTATCGAGATCAGTGACCTAGATGACACCTAAACGAAGGATTTGAATGCAAAAGATGGATATGGAATGAATGCAATTAATCTATTTTTTTGGTATTTTCTATGCAATAATAATGAAAAACTAATATGAATATATGCTAATATATGGAAATTGATCTAACAATGATATGAATATAAGTTAAATGATATGCAATGCTCAAAACTAGAAAGATCTCACAATAGCTTGGATTCGCAAAGATGATTCTTCAGACTCCAATTCGACAGCGTGAGAATGCAAATTCATGGATGAATTATGAAGAGCTGAGCCTTGATTTTATAGAAATCCAGAGCTTTGGAGGTGCATGGAAAAAAGCCATAAATCACTCAAATAACTCAGCTTGATTTTTTAGTTATCTGATAATAAAGATAATTTAATTCACAAAAACATGCAAAAGCTAAGTTTTAACTCAAAATAGAGTTTAACTTTAATTGATAATTGATAGTTGTCTGCTTTTATGATTGTGCATGTTTTATTTATGAACTAATTTAATAAATAAAGTGATTTATGCTCAACTTAACTGATTTTTGAAAATAAAACAATTGATTTATGGGTTAATCAATTATTTTTCAAACTTTTATTAAAAACTATATTATTAAATGATGACAACTTGCTTTAATTAATTAAATAAAAATTTAATCAATTAATGATAGGAATTTTAATTTATTATCAAAATGAAATAATAATAATTAGGAATAAATATAATTAAATTCAATTAAATAATTAAGTGGCAGTATTAAAAATCCAATTAATTAAATATGAAAATATTCAATTAATCAAACTTAGGATAAATGGGATTTATTGCCAAATAATCATTAAATTAAAGATAATTATGATGATTAGGAATATTAGTAGGAATATTCCCTGATGCAGAATTTATGATAATCAATTAGGATTCGATGATGTTTAGATGTGCCTTAGATTAGGACTTTGGTGTCGATTTCATTCGAATTGTTGATATAGAAGATTAATGAACTTATAGCCCATTTTTGGGGTATTACATTTTGCCCCTCTTTGAATTACTGTGTGAAGCGCAGTGGTTCAAAAATAGTCTGTGTTTGATAAAGATATGAAATTGATTCGAAATTGATAATGATATGAGATAGAAGCTGATTGATATTGATTTGATATGGAGATAATAGGTCCTGAATGACCAAAGATAATGTTCACTATAGCAGCGATGAACCGATGATTGCGAAAAAGTGTCAAAATGCCTGATTCCAAACCTTAGGATTGCTAAGAAGTGAGTGATCGGTTCTAGACTCGATTGTCTTAGCAGAACTAGCAGGTATCACATTCGAACCCTTCAGTTGCCGAAGAACCAAGGAAAGAACACTGATCTGATGGTTGCAAAAACTGATACAGTTTACAAGATTAGAAGAATACCAGATTGATATGGATCTTGATGAATCTGATATGCCCCAAGTGATGATAGATTTGCCCTGAGCAATGAGGACTTTTGATGAATCAGTAACTAGATGTGGTTGTTGTCTTGATTACTGAGGAAAGATATGATTTTAGCAAAGATTTGATTTCAAATTAGATTATAGACTTTGAATGATGTGTAATACCATGCCCCCTTTGGGATGAAAATTGAAATCTGACAAGAAAAAGTCAATGTTGATAGTTCCGAAGCATGCTAATTGATTTGACAAGTGGTTAAACACGTTCGAGAACACATTCTGCATCATTGGAAGGTCCCAAAAGACCAAGTTTGACTAGGTTAAACCATGAGTTGACCATGGTTGACCAAGTTGAAATTTTGATAGTTTGATGTAAGATAATCAGTTAAGTTGAATACTAGATTTTTGTGATGATTGAAGGTCGATTATGCAAGCAGTTAAGAATATGAATGATCTTAGATTTCAATTTTGATCCCGAAAAAGGATTCTACTTGCTGCTTTGTTGGAGGAACCTTCGTGTGAGATTCAACTCTTGTTAGATTTGAAGATGCGAGTGGAGAATTGTTTAAGCATTGAAGTTCATTTAGCCATTGTGAGATCATGCAAACATGCAAAATGCAAAAAGACATGCAAAATGAAATGCAACCTAAGACCCAGGACCTAGTCACTGATCATGTGTCGATTTGTTATCATCATTGAACTTTTAGGTAACCGGATAAATCAATACAATGCCCACTAGCTATGGAACCATAGACATATGAATATCAATTTGTAACGCTCAAGAACCAATACAACACCCACTGGTCAAACAACCATGGACATATGAATATTGGTTTTATTTTTGAAATGTCAGATTAGATACAAGCACCAAGGCACAAGCGCCAAGATGACCTGAATATCATGTCCATTTTGATATAGCAATTTGTAGAAGCATCAAAACATGAACATCGTGGTGACCTGAATACGCCTTGCATGACAAACACATCAAACAGCCAAGAGATCATTCTAAATCCAATGTGAATTACCCGTAGTGACCCTTTATCGTTCACATCCTTAGGTAAGATTGCATTTCACAGTAGGAGAAAGAACTCACTCAAAAAGACAATAGTGAGATCAAACTTCCTTGAATTTTTTGGGTATCATTGGTCGAGGTACGCATGGCCATCCAATTTGAAATAGAGGCTCTTGCAGTCGGACACCATTTCAATCCAAAATTTCCAAAGATGTTAGATTTTCACATACAAGCAGAAGAAAAAGAAAAGATTATGCCCCTAGTCATCACTCTCTAAATCCTATAAAGGACATCATCAAAGAGCTTGAAGGGACATAATATGCAAAAATCTCAATGCGAATCAGTAAGCATACAAGGAGATAAAAGCATGTAAAAAAGCATAGATTGTTTTCAGTTTTCAGTTTGATTGTTGTTGTAGATGCAAAATCCTTTTTGGAGACGAGACAGACTTGACTGACTCAAATGAAGCTTCAAAGGACTCTGACTGGATATGATACGTCTAATATATACTGGAGACCATAGGATTATGACATTGATTGCCCCCAAGTTTTAAGCATTGATAAGATACAGATGCTTGAGCTGAGTGGTGTACAGATCAACTTATTGAAAACTAGAAATGCAGAAACAAACCGGGAGATATGTACAAACTAAAGCAAAATTGAAAGCTGGGAAAGACCAAGATTGCACTGATAGATGGAGCATTTTGAAATAAGTGGCACCTTTTTGTCAGGTTTTCACCATCTTGGCAGAGATTCTATTTTTGCTATCAAGGTGCCTGTTTCCAAGTTTTCACCAAGGCACTTTTTCTTTTTTCTCATTTTTTTGTATTTTTCATTTTTCCAATTTTTTTGAATTTTTGATATTTTTTTATTTTTTTGTGAATCATCAAGGTGCCTATTGCTAGGTTTTCACCAAGATGTTCATTTTTTTCAGGACTTTTTCCAATTTTAAAGATTTTTTTAGGACATTTTACCATAGACTCAATGCCTTAGGTGTAGAATTTCTTCAGATGGAGAATGTTGATTGGTTCTTGGAGCTGTTCTCCTTCAGTCGTTGAGAGTTGATAGGTGCTAGAGCTAAAATTAGTAGTGATGACAAAGGGACCCAGCCAATTGGGTTTGAACTTCCCCTTGCGTTCTCAATGTGATTGATTTTTAGGATTTTCTCTCAAGACTAGATCACCAACCTAAAATTCTCTATGTCTGACTTTCTTGTTGTAACCTCTAGACATTCTCTTCTGATATACTCTGAGATGATCATACACTACTTGTCTGCGCTCATCTAGTAGTTCCAGTTCTTGCAACCTAGACACTCTGTAGTCATCATCAGTTACTAGACCATGCATTTTGATTCTTAGTGATGGGATTTCAACCTCAATAGGCAGTACCACTTCAGACCCATAAACTAAAGAAAAAGGTGTAGCCCCAGTAGGTGTTCTGATACTTGTTCTGATACTGGGTCCAGAGAGCTGGATTGATCATGAGATGCTTGTTCTGATACTTGTGCTGATACTTGTTCTGATACTGGTTCTGATACTAGTTCTGATACTTGGTATACTTGATACCATCTTTTTCTATTGCAAACTCCCAAGCAAGATCATATCGTGCGGTCCCAATGTCTAGCAAGGTGGAGAACAAGAGGGATTGGCAAGCTGGTGGAAGAGATGGAAGACAAGAGAATGAAGGAGAATGAAGGGAAGAAATTCTCAAGGGAAAACTCCTCAAGAATACCCAAGCTAGGGAAAAATTGTCATGTAAAGCGCATTTGGACAAGCAATGTGTATGCATACATTTCAATTCTTCTTTGACTGCATGTGTTCCCAAATCGATCACACATTAGTCAAAGAGGGGCAAATGTATGCACCCTAAAATGGTCGCCTAGACTTTGGGCCCCATTTATTTGATTTATCAATCCTGAATCATTTTGATCATTAATCAATATTTTCAACAATATCAATTTCTTGATCAAATCCTAATTTCGATCATATATTGGATTTTTATCCTTGGGCTAACCATTTATCCTAAGTCTTTATTTGATTAAAAGGAATATTTCCTCCCCTTTCAATTAAATAAAAAAGCCCCACTTTCCCTCTTATCCTAAGTTGCACAAATAAAGCATTATTCATATTTTATAAAAAGGGAAAAAGCACTTTTGTCTCACATGAGGCTCAAAAGTCAACACTTCACTCTCATTGGAGGATACTTGTGCACATGGATTGCTCCTCTTTCAACCTCCACCGCTGATTAAGACTTTTGCCTCTTAATCTCAATGGTCCATTTCACCTCATTTCTTATAAAAGGAGAGCTCTCTCCTCCATAGATATCCATATTTTATGCTATTGTTATGCTGCAGGTTTTCTAGGTACATTTGGAGCTTTTTGAAGACATTGAAGACTTGTTGCATTTTATTTTAGTTGCATTTCATAATAGTTTTGCTTTCATAGTTACATTCATGGCATCATAGATTAGATTTCCTTTTATGCAATAGAATAGATCTCACATAGCTTAATTAGGGGCTTGGAATCTATTGTACTTCTTTTCATAGCTTAGTTTGCACTTCATTTGATAGATTAGTCTTGCACATTCATACTAGTTGCATTTGCATTTCATTTCCATTTAGATTCTTGGAGATATTGGCATTGTTGCCCTTGTCTTCACTTGAATCTCTTATTGTATGGTTGACTAGCAAGGTCACTTTCTTGTAGCTCTAGCTGAGAGCAAAATTCATAGTCCCTTGCAACTCCATGCATAGAGAGCTATGAGCCGCTTTGTGAGGCCTCATTCTTGAGCAACCTTGCATGTAATGGTTCATAGAAGTGCATATTTTAGTGTGTACATTTCTGGCGCCCACCGTGGGGCCGAGTAGATAGCTTTGTCCTTTTATTTGATGCATTTTTCGTCATTTTCGGATTAACTGTCGGAAAAATCTATGTCTCTGGTTTTCTGTCTCAGATTATCGCGTGACACTTCTCAGAAATATCGCGCGATATACTTCCTGTCTTGGCGCGATACTTCGCTCGGAAAAAGTATCGCACGCATATAGCGAAGTCTATCGCCTGACATCGGGCGAAGTATCGCCTGGCATCGTGCAAAGTATCGCTCGACTGGGGAAGTATCGCCCGACTATAGGAAACTGTGTCGCGCGATACTGTTGGAGACTGAGAAACATCGCCTGATCTGGCAGAGACTTGCGCTTTCAATTTTTTTGTCCGAATTCGACTATTTTAGCTTGTTGTTTTGTTTTACTTTGTTTAATTAGGTCTAACCTGCTTTTTTTTTTTAGCTTAAATCCATTAGATTATTGCACATTTACATTTGGATTTTGATTTTGCTAACATTGTGGGCCTAACAAGTTGTGTTTGTAGGTGCTCTCCTTTGCTTAAAAATTGCTAAAAACGCATGTCAAAGAGGGCTACTAATAGTTTTTGCAGGGCTGCCCAAGCATAAAAACAAATTTTTTTTTTTTCCATTTCTTGCTTGTTGTTGTTTTCCTTTCATTTGTGGCATTTACTAATTGTATTAGGAATCTTAATACCTTGTGAAAGGGATTTTGAGGTGGTAGGAGAAGTATGCTCTTCACCTTTAGGTGAATCAGAAAATCTTGACCCATCTTAAGGTTTTGGAAGCAAGGGGGTAATTGATTTCTTTGTTTGGTGTGTTTGGGAAAAATTCTTGAGATAGGGGAGTATGCTCTTCACCCTTGTGGTGAATCAAAAACCTTGAACCTCAAGTGTTGATCCATTTTGTTTAGTTTAGGAATCCTTTAGAGGGCCTGCTCTTGAGCAATCAAGAGGAACGACTCAAGTGGGGACAACCTTGTCATCATTCTCCTTGGTGGCAAGTGATTCCAACTCACTATAATCTCAAGGCTATCAAGGACACCAAAAACCTTGATAGACATAACACTTGTCTTCGTTTGATGTGAGTAGCTCATGGGATTGCGACCATGAGGAAAACATTGAACAAGAATGCTTAAGGTACTCTTGAGGCCGCGAGGTCCTAGTCCTTTATGAGGAGCAAGAGGGGTGTTGTGAACGAAAATCCTTATTAAGAACCATTAGATAGAAGCCACCCTCTTTTAGCCGCTTATCTTCTTAGTGCAAGGATTGATCCAAGTGGTTTACCCGGATCACCTTAAGATACTCACCATATGTGTCCCTTTGGTTGTGTCATTTTGACATTTCCATGACAAAGCCAATATCTCTTGTGGGCAACCACTTGGTGTGAGGCAAGGGGGCATCAAGTTGTGGGCTAAGTTGATAAGTATTGAGCCTTGTCTTGTAGGTAGTAATTGCTTAAATTGTCTTCGATTGTGTGATACCAGTGTAAACGTTCTCAACATACAAACAATCGGTAGCATTCATAGGGTGCTTTTTCAATTTTGATATCACAAGTGTTTGTCTTGACAAGGTTGCTTTTGCCCTTGTTTCAAGTGCTTGAAGACATGTTTGATCCTTTACTGTTTGCAAACCTGTCCAAATGCTGTTGAATTTGTGACTGAAACCAAGAACATCAACCCTCAGACTGAAAATTTTGACCAAACAGACCCAAAAATGCAAATTTCACACAATTCTGGTCAAGAGTTGAATAATTCTGTAACAGTATCGCACCTTGTAAGGTGAAGTATCGTGCGATACTTCGCACATGCTAGAAATATCGCCCCCTTTGAAGAGAAATATCGCGCGATAGTTCGCCCCTGACGGACTATCGCCCTGCCTGCCTGGGGTATATCGCCCTATAGTATTAAGAAGTATCACCTGTCTTAGGGCGAAGTATCGCACGGGTAGAGGTTTATCGCCCCAGTAGCCTGGAGTATATCGCCTGGTTCATTTTTGTCGTGCTTAAATTTTGGTCAGTTTCAGTTGCTGTCAATTAGGCCAGGTCTTAGAACAGGCTTCTCGCCCTGACGTTTGAGATCTGTCTTGACTCCAAATCTCTGGTTCTTAGTTCTTCGAGATAGCATCATTTGGTTTACAAAGTCACTTTGGAATAATTGTCAAGTTAGAAAGCCATTCTTGGTGCCAAGGTTCATCTTTAAAATTGTTAGCTATATTCTGGGAAAATTTCAGTTCTCTTATTGTCCAAATCGCTTTCATTTTCAATTATCTTTTGGCCTAGTCCAACCTCCTGATTCAAAAGTGCAAGGGTAGTCACCCTTTGATTTGAAGCACCTCTTTGACAGTGTTGGTAAAGCCCCCTTTCTTTTCTTTTTTTTTTTCATCTTTCTTTGGACAATAGAGGATTTCGATTATCCTAGTTTGGTGTTGACACTTTGAAAGGTCACCTTATCATTGAGAATATCTCTCTTTCATGTCAGTTACGACAAGGTACCAAGTTAATCAAGGGAAGCGACCCCCTGTTGCCTTTAGCCAGTTACCACCTATCAAGACCCGTCGACAACCTAAGGGAAAAGGACCCCTTTTTGACCAATCTCCTAAGAGTGAATCCGAGGTTTGTTTCAATCCGGGAGCTAACTCTAGTGAAGTGAGCACCTCTTTCATACCATTTTCATCAAGTATGGACATGAGTTACACTTTCACCCGACAACAAAGAGAAGCCATGAATCAAACTCTCAAGGATATCTTTCAACGACACAGAGGAGAGTATGGTGGTTCTTCTCATGCCAGTCCACCCGGATCACCTCCTAACAACGCGAGGTATTTTGATGCTCAACAATGAGCTGAAAGACAGCATAAGTCAGCCCACTCAGATTCAGGGTCACAACACGAAGACCAGAACAACGAATCTAGTGATCACCATATCAACGCAGCTAATGCAATAAGGCATTCAAGACAAACCTCCCCACTTAAGGACACTTCTCGATATGCAAATACAAGATTAAGAAGCATTGAGAGAGAGAAGCAAGCCTACTTAGATGAACAGGCTGCAAAAAAGGAAAAATTCCGACAACTAGAGGAAGAGGAACGTGCATTGTTGGATATACAGAAAAGAGTCGCCCAAGAAGAAGAAGATAGACTCTATGCACAACAACTCCAAAATTGATCTAACAGGAGGGGAGCCAATAGTGGGACCAACTCGCCCCCATCTACCCCTTCCCCTAGCCCTCGAAGAAGATCAAAGACACCCTCACGATCCCCAAGTCCTAGAGGAAGAAGGACTTCAAGATATGACCATCATAAGAGACAATCGTCTCATAGACATTCAAAGCAACCCTCCCAACGAGCACATCATGGCTCACAACATGGAGGCAGTTATGCTAAATCTGATCATATGGACTTCATGACTATGCAACAAGAACCATCCTTTCAAGCCTATGTGGAGCAATACGTGGAACAAAACAAAGACCAATTTTTGGAAAGTCTTATCAACAAAGGCGCTAAAGTTTCATATAACTTTGATGTTCACCAAAAAATCAAGAAACAAAATCCTTCAACTGATGAGTTAATCTTACAAATGAAAAAGGATATAGACAGAATGAAGGCTCCCAAGAGTACATTTCATTTGGACTCCATATGTCCTAATCCCATTGACAAAAGTGTGGTGATGGTAGAATTTCCTAAGAAAGTTGAATTTCCAACATACGACAAATATGATGGCACGGGTGACCCTCATAACCATGTTCGACAATTCTACATAATGAGCTTTTCCTTTCACCACGAAGACTCCTACTTGCTGAGATTATTCCCAAGGAGTTTAAAAGGTCAAGCCATGGAGTGGTTCACCAACCTTTCCCCTCCAGTAAGGACATTTAGAGAACTTGTCCAAAGATTTGTGCAACATTTTGCTTACAATTTATCTAGGTCGGTCACCATGCTTGATTTGTGTAAACTTAAGCAAAATCAAGGGGAATCTTTTGTCACCTTTTTGCAACGATGGAGGCGATTGTGTTCGAAATACCCAAGGACAATCCCTGAAGAAGAGAGAATTGATATCATTGTGAACAATCTAATACCAGAACTCAAATATGAAGTCAAGAAAATCCCATTTAATTCCTTTGATACTATGATAGAGGTGGCATGTCGCATTGAGGATGTCCTAAAAGAACAAGGAATTTTGGCTAAACCAACAAATAACAACAATAGCCAAAATAACAATACTAATGGTAACAAGGACAAAAAGAACTCTTATTGGAACAAAAATAAGCAAGTCGTCAACGACGGCGTTGTTGATTCATCTCAGGTCAAAAATGAAGGAGTTCTTAATCTCTCTCATGCAGTTCAAGCTATGAAGTTGCAAACATCGTCAACGCAACAAGACAAACCTCAGTATCAGAAGAGATCTAAAACGGAGAAAAGACAATTCACTAAATTGGGAGAATCCTATGCAGATGTTTTTAAGACACTAGTCGCTCATAATCTGGCGCACCCACAGGATCCTACAAAACATCGAATACCAGATCCTTTACCTCATTGGTGGGATGCTAAGGCTTTTTGCGTTTTCCATAATGGGATTGGACACGACATAGAAAATTGTTTTAAACTCAAACATCTTGTCCAAGACCTTATTGAGAAAGGACAATTACAAGTGGATGGGTTAACTACTAATGCAGACCATAAAGCCTTTAAAGAGCCCTTGCCTAAATATGAAAAAGGAGAGAATTCTAGTAAGAATGGCAAGGTGGCTATTAACTATACATACACACACGCTGATAATGTGATTAACATGCTTGAAATGGCTGACGATAATATCAACATGGTGAGAAAGAAAGATCCTTATGGACATAATGTGGACTCAATTCCTATGACTAATGAAAGACCCGCTGTGGTGATAAGAGGTCCTCACACACAAGGAATGCCCCGATCCCTTAATGTTGTCACTAGGGGTCAGGCTCAAGCACCCATTATCATCAAAGGTCCTAGCACTAGCAAGTCTAAACAGCCCGTGTCCAAAGTTGCTCCTCCAAAATCTATCGTTGGTCCTGATTCCAATTATAACCTTATTGACCAACTACAACGTACACCCGCTCAGATATCTATTTTTGAGCTTTTAGAATTATCTCCTAAGCACAAGCGCGTCCTCGAGGATGCTTTGCGAGCAGCCAATGTCCCTAATAACTTAGCTATCGACCAATTCCAAAACATGGTCAACCATTTGGCTAGCCCTCATTTCCTCACCTTCTCAGAAGAAGATGACAAATCCATTAGTCAACCACATAATTTGGCCTTACACATCGAGGTCATGATTCATAAAACCCGCGTTAGGCGTGTACTGATAGATGGGGGTGCGGGGCTCAATATTTGTACTCTGAGTTTGCTGCTAGCTCTAGGGTATTCTGAGAATGTCATTGACACAAAGAAAAGAATCAAAATCAAAGCATATGACGAAGCAGAAAGAAGTTCTAAGGGATTGGCTGTTTTGCCTATTCGTATTGGTCCTGTAGAAAGAGACATATTATTCCAAATTGTTGATGTTGGACCTCTCGCCTACAACATTTTGCTAGGTAGGCCGTGGATTCATGAAATGCAGGCAGTCCCATCGACATATCACCAGTGTGTTAAGTTCCCCCATAACGGTGTCAAAATTTGCATCCCGGGAGACAGTGCTCTATCAGTTAATAACATTTCCGCGGGATCACATGTACCTTTGAATAGAGAAGCTGACAATCCTAGTAGTTCACTTGAACAATGCAAGCAGAAATTCAAGACCATGGACCTTGGGATGGGAGATTATAAGATTGATTCTTTTACAAAAATGCCAATCTCTCCTAGGTCTTATGGGAGACCCTCCCCAAATGTGAAGCCTTCATCATCAGCAATGACGTTATTTGGGAAATTTGTTGAGTCTTCGGTCCCCATTCAAGAAGAGAAAGAGGAAGTTGCTGTAAGGAACTGGATATATCACGAAGAGAAATACAAACATAATGAGAATTTTGCTCCTTCACCTGAAACTTATGGGAAAGGATATACACTGGTCAAAAATATGGGATATCCGGGATTTGGTCCCCTTAGTCATAGGCTGGATGCTAAAGCTGAGCCTCTTGATCATGCTCTCTTTGGACGCAAAAATAAGTCCACGATCAGCTTAGGTTTTGAGAATAAGAAGAAGAAAGGTATCCCTGTCCCAGTTGCAACAGACAGCGACAGTGATGCAAATTATACGCCCGATCTCTCCAATCAACAAGATGTGTCTGATGATTGGGTGCCCTCAACGAATCTCCTTTGGGGAGATTCCACAGATTTGATGCTTAATAGTCCTACTATCCCAGCTGCGACGGATAGTGATTGTGTGACTTCTAGATCGACAAAGGAAAGTGTTACTGTCCTAGCTGCGATGGATAGTACCAATACTAGCACTAGAGAAGGGGAAACCCTCCCTAACCTTGAGGCTTCTACATCACGAGGCCTAAATAATGACTCAGAGACAGACTCCCATGAATATGAATGGGATTCGCTTTCAGATGCAACAATTGATCTAGATGTGGACATTATCCACGCCTATAGTACCCAACCCGATGCAACTAACGATCCTAGTGTCAGACTAGAGGGTCGCCCTCCTCAAATCGCCTTAGTAGACGACGCTTCGTTTGATAGGATGAACCCCAATTCAGGTATCTTAGGAGAAGACTTGATGAGCTCCGATTATATGGTCACCAGAGATGACACCTTTCACATTCACAACATCGAACCTACCATTGACTTGCCCCTTGTCCACTTTGACCTGATTGACTGGCCCCAGTGCCACCACGAGCCCACATTCCTCACATTTCGTAATGATTACGAAATTGCTTGCTATCTGAATGCTCTCGAACCCGTGGCTTCTTCCACTAGTGAACCAACAACCAGCATGACGGAGCCTGATATTAAGTACCTCAGTCTCAAAACAAAAGAGAAAAAGAAAAATAGGTCTGATGGCGAAAACCACTTCGTGGCGGTGTCAGAACCAAAAATAGTAAAAAGAAATGACGCATCCAAAGGTGAAAACCTCTTTGAGGCACCTAAGGATGGGGTACTTAATAACTTGCCGAGTTATTTCCAGGATAGATCATCAATATTGATTGAACCAACAAAGCTGGTCAATCTAAACACAGAAGAAAATCCTCAGATAGTCCATCTTGCTCAGTCTTTATCAGAGGAAGAGACCAAGGCATATGTACAGTTTTTATAGAAAAAGAAAATTAATTTTGCATGGACCTACTCAGACATGCCAGGGCTTGACACAAATCTCATAATGCATCACTTATCTATAGCTCCAGGAGTCAAGCCAGTCAAACAGAGACTAAGAAAAATGCATCCACATATAGCTCTACTTGTCAAAGGAGAATTAGAAAAGCTTTTGAAAGCTAGATTTATTAGAGCCATCGATTACGCAGAATGGATCTCAAACATAGTACCGGTCTCCAAACATGATGGGTCCATTCGTTTCTGCACAGATTTTAGAGATCTAAACAAAGCCTGCCCAAAGGATGACTTTCCACTTCCAAACATTGACATGATAGTGGACATGACAGCGGGCTATGACATATATTCCCTAATGGATGGTTTCTCAGGGTATAATCAAATCAAAATAGCTCCTGAAGACCAAGAGAAAACAGCATTCACATGTGCATGGGGAACCTATTGTTGGAACGTCATGCCATTCGGGTTAAAGAATGCAGGAGCAACCTACCAAAGAGCTATGACAACTATCTTTCATGATATGATGCACAAAAATATGGAAGATTATGTGGATGATACCCTGGCAAAATCAAGAAAAAGGGACACACACCTCAATGATCTAGAAGTAATTCTAGATCGTATGGAACAATTTCAACTCAGATTGAATCCAAAGAAGTGCGCATTTGGCGTCACCTCAGGCAAACTTTTAGGATTCATAATATCAGCAAAAGGTATCGAGGTTGATCCCGAAAAGGTCCAAGCAATCCTAGATATGCCACCTCCTCGAAATATCAGCCAAATGAGAAGTCTTCAAGGACGTCTTCAATCAATTAGGAGGTTCATTTCTCAGCTTGCAGATAGAGCGCAACCCTTCAACAAGACATTGCATAAGGGTGCTTCTTGTGTTTGGAACGAAGATTGTCAAAAGAGCCTAGATCAGATCAAACAATACTTGGCTAATCCTCTGATCTTAATGCCTCCTATTCCAGGGAAACCATTGCTTCTATATATCTCAGCTACAGACACTTCCCTAGGGGCATTATTGGCTCAAACAGATGATACTGGGAAAGAACGGGCCATCTACTATATCAGCCGTACTCTAGTCTCTTATGAGATCAATTACAATAATATTGAGAAGTCTTGTCTCGCGGTGGTGTTTGCTTCTCAAAAGTTGCGCCACTACATGCTTGCTCATACCATACACTTGATTGCCAAAATTGATCCCCTTAAATACTTGCTTGGTAAGGCTGCCCTGACGGGTAGACTTGCTAAATGGATGATGGTCCTCACTGAATTTGACATAGAGTATGTTGAAAGGAAGGCAATTAAAGGACAAGCTATTGCTGACCAATTAGCTGATTTTCCAATCCAGGATAGTATGCCAGTCCAAGTGGAATTCCCAGATGAACACATCTTATATACCACTACTCGCACTTGGACAATGTTCTTTGATGGCTCCCGCATGCAAAATGGATCAGGTGCTGGAGTATTATTTGTTTCTCCACATGGGTACAACATTCCAAAGTCTTATAAACTATTATTCCCATGTACCAATAATATTGCAGAATATGAAGCTTTAACTAATGGCTTGAAAATGGCTATAGAATGGAATATCACAGAATTACATGTCTTTGGAGATTCTCAGCTAATCATCAACCAAGTCAATGAAGAGTATCAAACCAAGGATGACAAATTGATACCCTATAAAAAGATGGTTGATTCTTTGAAACGCTATTTCACCTTTGTGACGTTTCAACAAATCCCTAGGATAGAGAACAAAGCTGCAGACGCCATGGCCACATTGGCTTCACTTCTTCAGTTGGAGACACATGAATCCAGATTTGAATTCCTGGTGGAAGAGCTACACCATCCCATCTTTGACTCATCTGAAAGCCGTGTCATTTGTGCCATTATCACACACGAGTCTTCCCGATATGGTGCTATCTATTCATATCTTCGTGATGGCATCATCCCTGACACATTCACCCGATCCGAACGCCGAAACCTCATCCGTAACGCCTCTCGCCACACCCTCATCTCTGGTGACTTATATAGAAGGGGTTTAGATGGGACACTCCTTAGGTGCTTGGAAAAGGAGGAATCCAACCAAGCGTTAGCTGACATCCACGAGGGCATTTGTGGTGGGCATTCTAATGGTCTGGCCATGGCCCGAAGGTTGCTTAGGGCGGGATATTATTGGCCCACAATGCAGATGGACGCAGTCACCTTTGCTAAGTCATGTGAAAAATGTCAGAAACACGGCAACCTGATTCATGCTCCGAGTAGGGAGCTGATTCCTTCTATTTCTCATTGGCCATTTCAGCGCTGGGCCTTTGATCTGGTTGGGAAAATTCACCCCAACTCATCAGGTGGACACAAGTTCATTATTACTGCCACTGACTACTTCACAAAATGGGTGGAGGCCGTACCACTTTCTGTTGCTTCAGGAAGGACCATTTCTTTGTTCATCTTGAACCATATCATTTGCCGATTTGGAGTGCCTTCTGAGATCATTACTGACAATGAAGGTCAATTTAAGAATAAAGACCTAAAGCACCTATGCAAAAAGTTTAAAATCAAGCAACATTGGTCCTCCATATATTTCCCACAAGGAAACGGATAGGCAGAAGCTTCTAACAAAACCATTCTTAAGATTCTTCATAGAACGGTACACAAGAATGGTAGGGATTGGCACTTACAAATCAATCCAGCACTATGGGCTTACCGAACAAGTATTCGCACACCTACAGGAGCCACTCCTTTCTCTCTCACCTATGGCGCTGAAGCAATATTGCCTTTAGAAGTCGAGACACCATCCCTCAGAGTCTCACTCAAAGGTTTGATTGCAGATGAGGATTACCGCGCCATGAGGTTGCAGGAATTAGAACTTCTAGATGAGAAGCGTAAGGCTTCCTTTGATCATATGAGAGCGTATCAGAAACGTATGTCCAAGGCATTCAACAAGAAGGTTCGCCCTAGAGAATTTCAAATAGGTGATCTTGTTTTACGAGAAAACCCTAAGAACCAACAAAACAGAGAGCAAAAGGGCAAGTTTGAACCTAACTGGCTTGGACCATATGTCATCACAGCTGCTTTTGGTACTGGTGCGTATTTACTGTCAGATCCTGATGGAGAACAGCTCCCTGATCCCATCAACATTGTGCACCTTAAGAAGTTCTATCCTTGATGCCCGTTCTGTCTGGGGGCATCTTTTGTATATATCTTATTGATCCTGAAAAAATTCCAAAAAAATTGATATATGATGCTGAAAAAATCCTAAAAAGCATAAAAAGTCCTGAAAAAATACAAAAAAATCAAAATATTCAAAAAAATAGAAAAAATAGAAAAAGTGCCTTGGTGAAAACCTAGCAATAGGCGCCTTGGTAGAAAAAATACAAAAAAATCAAAAAAATGAAAAAATGAAAAATGATTCCAAGTGGTGAAAACCTGGAAACAGGCGCTACTTGAGGCCTTTGCACCCCTATTTGTTAGCATGCGTCCTCGACACTTAACCACTTCCCATCATCCCTTGACCTTATTTGGCCTAGTCTGGAATTGGTCTTTGTCTTTGTCTAGGGGGCATAACTGTTTGCATAGGTCCTTTTGGTGCGTTTGTCTCTTGGGGCATTTCACAACAGGTGTTTTTCAACACCACCCCAAACAGTGTTTTTCAACACTACCCTTGCGTCGAGTGTTTCTTAACACTTATCAGGTGTCTTACCCAAATAGTCTCGCATGATGCGATATTTCCCATTTGCAGATAAGATACTCAGAATTCGACTCTATGACCAACACACACGCACTTAAACAATCAACCTGTTGAGATATGTTGACTTTATTTTTCTTTGTGTGCTGTTTATGAGGATTTCTTTGATGAGTGGTCTCTCCCTAAGAAGTTTTCGATGATGCATAGCTAGAAGACTGAGGGAATGAGAACATGTTTTCTTTCTTTATCTGCTTGTGGGTATATTTTGTTGATCCTAACTGACATGAGCATTTATGCTGGTCCTACTTGACACTATGGATTGACAAGGTATTATCCTTGACTGTTTTGCGAGTGCATGCTTTTAGCTATCCTGACTTTCATGTGTCTTGATACAAGCATAATCTCGCCATATCAAACTTAGGTAATCTTACTGCATTAGTCATCTTGACCTATATGTCTTTGATGCCTAGGTAAGATTTCCACATTTCTATCTGATAAAGATCATATTCATATCCACATAGTAATGCTAGTGTGCATTGTATGATCTTACGACGCTACCAATAACGCTCGATGATGATAATTAGATGTCTATAAGCGTTGTGACCTTGCAAGTCAACCACTTTCATAGTAGCTTGCATTTTTAGGGTCATGTTAGTCTAGTCTTGCATCTTGCACATGGAGAGAGCTCTCCTTTTCATCCTACATGGACCTGTTAGTCAACTGCGCTCACTTTCTCTCCTTCTTGATCATGTCTTTCGCTCCTTGTCTTTTTCATCTCGAACCTGTTCCTGTTCATCACAAGGGGTTAATCACATCATCATATCTATATCAAAAACCGTCATTTTCAAAAAACATAAGTCCACATCATACATATGAGAATTAAACATACAACTATGAGAGAGAACATACATAAGCATTTTGAGCAAAATGACAAGACAATATACATAAACTGATACATCCATCACAAGTGAGACAAATACACATGATATACCGAACATCCAGTAATCTCATAAATCAATAAATGTCATGATATACAATATGAGATCCCAAAATCTGGATCAAAAGTCTCAAAATATGTCCAAACATCTAAACCTAAGACCTAACCCTAAGACTCGCTACCACCCTCGTGAGGAGCTCGTGGTGGTGGAGGAGGCATAGCTCTCCTATCAAATGCCACGTCTAATACCCCTGCCCGCTGAGAGTATGATGGTGCTCTCTCACCCTCTGGGACGGCCTGCAGATATAATCCGTGATAGTAAGCAGCCCTCGCTGACTCCCGTCGGAGCTCCAGTGCCTCGGTCTGTGCCATCGCCTCACGGTGTGCTATCTCTGCTCTGAGATCAGCTATCTGCTGATCCCGCTCTGCCCTCAGATCCAGGAGCTGCTGATCTCTCACAGCTATGGTGGTCCGCAGCTGCTGTATCTCGGTCTCCCGAGCCTGTATCTGGGCTCTCAGGTCCTCTCCCCCCACAGGCTGCTCCTGCTGTACCTCTGCCTGCCGGCGAGCTGGTCTCGCCTCCTCCTCAGGAGTGGCTGATCTCTATCCCCGTGACCGTTTCTGGCCACCTGATCCTGACCCCTCTCCTCTCTCCATCCTCCTCCCTCTCCCCCTCCCGCCATCTCCTCCATCTCCTCCCTCCTCTCCTCCGTCCCCTCCGTCCCCTCCGTCCCCTCCATCTCCTCCCTCTCCTCCCGGCGCTGGCACCTGAGCATCTGGTACTGTAAATCGAGGGAATGGTACCCTCCGCCGCTCTGCTCTGTAGGCTCCATCAGCCCCTGCGTCTGCCACATCTGGGAAATAATCCCAAGGCTCGCTCCTGATAGCCGCTGTCTCTACGACAGCCTGCTGATAATCCAGCATGGGTAGCCACCCATGTCCCTCCTCATCCCTGGCTCGGGCATAAGTAGTAGTCTCTGTCGAGACTCGCTGCTGCCTCCCGAACTGCCGCCACACCCGGCTGATGCAAAACCTCTCTATGATATCCGCATATCGACCTACCAGTGGCCGACTGCACAGCATATAGCTCAGCTCCTCTGCAGCATCCCCCCAAACCTCCACCTCCCTGTATGGCCTCCATGTGAATGAGGCTATCTCATCCAGAATCCGCCGATAGTAGGTCACATCCCCTGAATGGGCATGTGATATGAACCCGATGTACCTATAAATGAAGGGGTACCTCCTCTCCCTCGGCTGAACCCTGGGGCGCACCACAGAAATGTGCTCCCATGCCCATACCTGTGCCAGGATGGCACCACATGCCCATGTCCGACCGTCCCTGTAGACGATCTCATGCAGCTCATGATACATCTTTGCTAGGATAGCAGGCCCCCATGCCATCCGTCGGGGCCTGCCTACCAAGTCTACCAGTAGTCTGCCCCATCCGAGTGGGAATCCCTTCTGACTGCGATCAGTCATCAGGATCTGTGAAATGATCAATGCCACAATACATGGCACCGGATAATCTCGGCCGAAGTCATCAAGCAGTCGCTCCCAGCTGACATGCCTGTCTAGGATGGTCACATCCTGAAACATCTCCTGAATCAACCGGCGCCCCTCAGTGACGTCCTGATCATAGTATACCTGTGACAACAAACAAATCATGTTAGTTTTCATCACATGGAAACATTACATTTATGATTATATCTCAAAACATGATTATACTTACAGGCTCTCCGTGGCATGGAACTCGGAGGATCCTATAGACGTCCTCTAAGGTGATCGATGCCTCTCCAGTAGGTAGATGGAAGGTGTTGTGCTCGCTGTGCCATCTCTTGACCAGCGCAGTCAACAACCCATGGTCTACTCGGATATAAGGGTACCTCAACAGATACCGGAATCCCATAGCCCTGATATCGGCATTGCCCGGATCATCTAGATCTCGGACACACCGTAATCCTGTCACCTTCGGCGCTCTGATGATGAGCGCCGGAAAAACCTCCTGCGAGCCAAAACCAAACCCGTTGTTAGTACATATCATGATGGATGTCCAAAAAAAACTCAGTATAAAACATCTTAAAAACGTAACATTGTCTAGACCCATGTCATTTTTGCTCAAAAATGCATTAAATATCAAATTTTTCAACTGGGCGATATTCTTTTTTGGAGAAGTATCGTGCGATACTTCTCCCTATAGTAGGGCGATAAACCTTACGTCGAGCGATACTTCGCCCGCTATCACGCGATCTTTCGCCCAGTATCGTGCGATACTGATGCCCAAAGCGTGCGATACTTTTGGGGCACGCGAAGTATCGCGCGATGCTTCTCCCCAAAGCGCGCGATACTTCTAAAGTATCGCGCGATATTTCGCCTAACCGAAAATTTTGAAATTTAAAATTTGAAAAAAATGTGCTAAAAAAGCTATTAAATGCTAAAAATGGCCAAAAAGCTCGAGTTTTTCGAAAACATACCGGGGCAGGATAGTGTGGTGGCCGGTTGTGCAACCGGGCGCGCTCGAATCGATGCTTGTGGACGGGAACTCCTGCTTGCTGAGCCATTTTCTCTCTCTAAATCTCTGAAATTCTCAAATCACTAAAAGACAAATGATTTTTGAAAATGACATTTTGACCCTTTTTATAGCATTTTGACTTTTTGACCTAATTTTCAAAACACCTCGGAATTGCACCAAAATTGCACCCCTAGCTAATTTCGACGTCCTGGATCCATTTTCAGACTCGAAATTGAAATCCGAGGTCATCTTGATAGTCAAAATCGTATTTCAAATTCTTTCCCCCCTTCTGCGCAGTTGACTGACTTTTTGAGGCATAATTTGATTTTCAG
The DNA here is from genome assembly GCA_027943335.1 of Chamaecyparis obtusa. NCBI lineage: Eukaryota > Viridiplantae > Streptophyta > Pinopsida > Cupressales > Cupressaceae > Chamaecyparis > Chamaecyparis obtusa. Next base: position 1,329,570 of record BSBK01001824.1, on the reverse strand, counting down.
TGGAATTTCTTCCTTTTCATGTCTTCCAAACTTCTAGTCTTTCATTCATAGCCATTTTATTCCCTCATTTCTTGCATTGACTGCATCTTTCCAGTCAGGCTGGGGCATGTTTTATTGCCTAATGGTTAACCTATTTGACCCTTACATTCGATTATGATTTGATCAACCTTATCAATTTTCTGTCTCTCCTCTACTTGATTTCGATTTTGATTCCGAGGGGGCAGTATTTGTGGGATTCTCATCCCTGATTTTCCTGATTCAGACATCTTTTGTGAGCTTTTGCTCAAAATTTGAGATTCTTATCTCCCATTTTTAGACATTGATTATTGCCTAGCAGCGACGGTGATAGTTTTGTCTAAAGCTTGATTTACACCTAGCAGCGACGGTGTTGGTCTAAGATTTTGTTTATGTTTGTCTAGATGTGATCCTGAATCGACCTCATATCTGAGTTGTTTTGTGATCCCAGATCGATCTCACATTTCAATTCTTCTTTGACTGCATGTTTTCCCAAATCGATCACACATTAGTCAAAGAGGGGCAAATGTATGCACCCTAAAATGGTCGCCTAGACTTTGGGCCCCATTTATTTGATTTATCAATCCTGAATCATTTTGATCATTAATCAATATTTTCAACAATATCAATTTCTTGATCAAATCCTAATTTCGATCATATATTGGATTTTTATCCTTGGGCTAACCATTTATCCTAAGTCTTTATTTGATTAAAAGGAATATTTCCTCCCCTTTCAATTAAATAAAAAAACCCCACTTTCCCTCTTATCCTAAGTTGCACAAATAAAGCATTATTCATATTTTATAAAAAGGGAAAAAGTACTTTTGTCTCACATGAGGCTCAAAAGTCAACACTTCACTCTCATTGGAGGATACTTGTGCACATGGATTGCTCCTCTTTCAACCTCCACCGCTGATTAAGACTTTTGCCTCTTAATCTCAATGGTCCATTTCACCTCATTTCTTATAAAAGGAGAGCTCTCTCCTCCATAGATATCCATATTTTATGCTATTGTTATGCTGCAGGTTTTCTAGGTACATTTGGAGCTTTTTGAAGACATTGAAGACTTGTTGCATTTTATTTTAGTTGCATTTCATAATAGTTTTGCTTTCATAGTTACATTCATGGCATCATAGATTAGATTTCCTTTTATGCAATAGAATAGATCTCACATAGCTTAATTAGGGGCTTGGAATCTATTGTACTTCTTTTCATAGCTTAGTTTGCACTTCATTTGATAGATTAGTCTTGCACATTCATACTAGTTGCATTTGCATTTCATTTCCATTTAGATTCTTGGAGATATTGGCATTGTTGCCCTTGTCTTCACTTGAATCTCTTATTGTATGGTTGACTAGCAAGGTCACTTTCTTGTAGCTCTAGCTGAGAGCAAAATTCATAGTCCCTTGCAACTCCATGCATAGAGAGCTATGAGCCGCTTTGTGAGGCCTCATTCTTGAGCAACCTTGCATGTAATGGTTCATAGAAGTGCATATTTTAGTGTGTACACAATGAAAGGCCAGCATAAGATAAATCACAAAAACATAATGCAAGAGCAGGAAAGGATGCAATCTAAAGGAGTAGACATGTCAAGAGGCTTCATAGCACTGTGTTTTACTCTCTTTTTTCTTTTTTTATTAGATCAAGACCAAAGGGGAAAAGGATAGTGATAGGTGAAAATGAATGGAGGAAGATGGATATGAAGGCCAAACATGAAAGGAATGAAAGAAAGATCATTATAAGATAACTCACAAAATAGCTAAATGTTTGTGTATCGGTCAACCTTGCCAAGATCAAAGAGAGAAAATGGAATGGATGAAATATGTAGAAGAACTACGCATGATGCCTGATTGCCAGGTTTTTATCATGGTACTTATCCAAGGTGCCACAAGGGAGTGGTTTTCACCATAAGATGAATTTATTTCTCTTTACTTTTGCTACCAAGGTGCCTGTTTCCAGGTTTTCACCAAGGCACATTTTCAATTTTTTTTTTTTCATTTTTATGGAAGAAGGCAAGCTTTTTAGATAATGCTCCTTGAAAGGATAAACCATGATATGCCAAGGAATTAAAATGATATGCTCAAAGATGCTGATAGGGAAAGGGAGATGGAAGAGAAAAATAGAAGATAAGGTTTTATGTAAAGCGAGTGAGGTTGGAAGATAGGAGTAATAGGTAGATGAGGAAAAAGGATAGAAGGTAGAAGGATAATGCATGGAAGGATTGTGAAAGGGTAGGTGGAAAGGAAGACAAGCTCAACATCAACACATACCTTGAAGGGTGGTGAGAGGATGAAGGAATTGTGAATGAAGGAATATGTGAACGAATATGGTGAATGGATAGCAGAGGTTGTGATTTAGGCGCATGGAATGGAAGAATATTTTTGGAAGAAGATGAAGTGGAAGTCTTTGGAAGCTTGAATGTCAATTTCACTTTTTGCTCAACACCAGACTCTTTCAAGAGAGAGTTTGGAATCCATATAGCCGTAGGCTTTTTATTTCCTTTTGATGATCTAGAGAGAATATCTTCAATGATGGATTTTGGAACCCATACTTGTCTTGTAATTTTTTTCTTAGATATCTCTTTTGACTTTATGTCCCCATGTCGATTAGAGGAGACATGGTGATCTTTTTTTTTTGATGGATTCTTGTATTGCTTCTTTTTCTTGTATTGAACATTCAAGTTACTTCCAAAAGACTTGGGACTTGTGGAAGAAGAAGGATATGACTGGTTTAGATGGGTGGGTGGATGAAAATGATTCAAAGGTATGCATCTATGTTGATCTTGAGGAAAGATAGGAGATGGAGGTATGTAAGGACCCAAGATGGATGGCGAATTAGGAGAGTTAGGAGGGGAAAGTGAAGGGACATAAGGACCCAAGATGGAAGGTAGACGTGAAGCTCGTAGTATTGGTGGAAGAGGTCCAAGGATGGAAGTGGAAGATGCAAAAGGATAATCAATAAGTTCATCAGCATCTATATGACAACCAAGGATATCAACATCTTTAGAGTGAGCATTAGAATTTTCAATAGAATCAAGTACATCTTGAATATGAGCACCTTCTTTGATAGGATTGTTCAAAGCTTGCAAAGAATTAGGAAGAGTAGAAAGTGGAAGTGAACATGGAGTGGTAGAATAAGAAGATGGAAGACTTTGATCTTGACAAGGATCTTTCGATAGCATAAGTGCATATTTTTTTTCTTGATTTTCAATAGGCTTAACATTGGAAGTAACAAAACCAATTTTACCAACCTTAATGGAAGTATCATCTTTGGAAAGCGCAAGTGTAGTAAGGTTATTTTGATTGTCAATAAGCTCAATGGTGTAAGTAGTAGCTTGATCTTGCTTAGGATAAGACTTAAGACATGGTGGAATGCATGAAAAAGGGTGTGCAGGATCAAAAGAACCCTGAGGTGGATAAGAGACATCGTGAAAAGGAGTGGATGACATGGAGGGTTCTTGATCTTGATCTTTCTTTATGTTCTTTTCTTCATCATTTTTAGAGTCCTCTTGACATGGAGCCACTTCTAAGGATAAGGAAGCATGTTGAGATTGTATGGATGACTTTGGAAGAGATGGTGAAGGACTAGCTAAAGTAGGCATTATAGCATATGAAGGCTTAGGCTCTTTAGGTTTATCATTATTGAAAGTATTTGTAGCCAAGTGAAGGTTAGCTTGAGTTTCTTTAAGAGGTAGCCCTGGAGGATAACTATAGGGAACCACATGAAAAGTATCAGGGCTTGTGTCAGATGAAGGTTCTATGAAAGATTTGAAAGACTCAGAAGTTTTAGGAAATGTATGGGTATTGGAGGAAGTAGGGGATGGAAGGGAACCATCACAAGACAAAGGTCCAACAATAACATGATCTTTCTTGAGAAGATAATCTTTATTTTCAGCAGGAGAGTCCTTAGGAGAAGGATTCTTATAATATTGATGCTTCAAGCTAGCACGATGCATTTTATAGTCCTCAGGAGTGGTAGATGGATCATAATCAAGGTATTGTCCACAAAAGCCATCAAAATCTCTTTCAAAATCAAAATCATATGGATCACCATCACGATCTATCCAATGTGATGGCCCATTTGTAGTAAGTAGGAACACATGATGAGGAGGACTATTAGGAACAGAGGTGTCATAGGTATCATTATATTGTTTGTCGTCATAGTCATCATAGTCTCCAAAGCTGGATGTGTCACTCTCCATGGAAGAGGTATCATAAGGGTTATCATGTTGCTCAAATTCTGTCTGGGGGCATGGTGACATGTACAAGTCTTTATCAAATGGAAAAGAGTATAGAGATCCCATGGAGAACTCTTTAGGTTCCTTTTCTTTCTTAAGATTGTTAAGTTCAACTTGCATAGCTTGCAGCTGCTTCATCATAGCGATGATTAGAGTTTCTTCCTCATGTGTATTGATTCTTTGAGACATGTATACTAATTTTCAATGGCTACTGCTCTGTTCTTGACACAATGATTTGTTCGACAAATTTTGGAAATAGGTTGAAAAAGCTAAATATCTGGCAATTCTGACAATTTTTTGACAACTTTCAAAATTTTTTCAAACGACACTCTGCAAACTCGTACGAAAGTGGGTATGCTATGAAATGAAAGTTGCAAAACTTGTACGACAGTTGGGTAGCAATGAAATGATAGTTTGAAAAACTCGTACGACAGTTGGGTAGCAATGAAACAACAGTTGAAAATCTCATACGACAGTTGCAAGATTTTGACTTTGAGAATTTGCTGGCATGGAAACTTGTATGACACTGGGTACTCAATCATATGATAGATGGGTTGTAATGAAATGACACTTGGAAAAACTCATATGAATTTTGACTTCCTGAAATGATTTTTGACTCCAGAAAGGATTTTACGTCAATTTTTGCAAAATTTTGAGTTTGCAGATTTAGATTGTTTGCAAATTTCAATGTCCAGATTTGAGGATTGTAATAGATTTGTTCATTTTTAGTAACTATATAGATAAAAAAGCATGCAAAACAACAAGCACGTGATTTCAAGCATGTTTGAAAATAATGAACAAGGGCAAAAGCAACCTTGCGCATGAACAATCAAGTGACTTATTCATTCTAATCTTTAGAAGTGTTAATTGTGTACATTCCAAAATGTTTTGCAATGATGCATATATACCCTATAAAATGAAAATTTGGCCTCGCTAGGGTTTTTAGTAATAGTTTGACTCTGCAAATTTTATGATCCAAAGGGGTGAACTCCAATCATGGCGCACCAGGGTTTTGACACAGTCTGAGAACTTAATCTTCAAGAGCTGCTAGGGAGATCTGACAACCCAAAAATGAACCATACCCATGGAGATTTCTTCCACAAGGACATTTATATAGCAGCTATCACTACCACAGCAAAAATGGCTATTACCGCTTGAGGTTCCGTCAACGCAGTTTACCCTATGAAGGGATTGTCTGCTATGGTTAACCCTCTCTAAAGGTGACTCATAGTATGATACCACAAGGGGACTTGGCTCTAGATCCAAGGTTTTTATGCCTCTTCACTTTTAACCCAAACAAAGCAAGCAAATAAATTCGACACGCTAAGACAAAGTTTGTCTCACCAAGGTTTATGATATCAACCCCATGTGATCTATCAACCTCTCTGAAGAGAGAATGTATCAATCAATAAGGGAAGATGCACGAACCAAGTAGAATGTGAAACACACTAAGTATCCTCCCCACCTACAAGGGATCCCTCATTGAGAAGGGTTTCGTTGGGAATCCAATCTCTCAAGAATCACGAATAGTGTTCATAGGGCCTAATTACTATGTGAGCATAGATGTATGTTTCCAAAAGAAAATCTACCAAAAGTACCCAAAAAGCAGAAAGAGGAACACTTAACGCTTAAAGTGAATATGAGATGAGTCCACAAGGTGGAACACTTAACACCTCACACAAGCTAAAAATGAGTCCCCAACTTAGAAAACAAGTGAGTTCCTAAAAGCATAAAAGGGTTGCCTAGTGGAACAATTAATGCTTCTCTCCTATAGACCCCTCCCCTTTATGGCACTGAGATTGCAACCACGGGGCAGAATGAGGGGCCGGCAGATTAGTGAGTCCAATAACCCAAGATAGCAATCAAGATCAATCACAAGTATCTGAGACTACTTAATGAATCCTTAAGGGGTCACAACCTAGTATCAATTATGCAAGTGTGTAAAACAAAAGCATGAAAAGAATCACCCAAGCTAGACACATGAGAGATTTATTTTAAGCCCCAAATCAAAATATTATCAGCACAAGTGGAATACTTGAGATCCTCACAATGCGCTTAGTAGATGTTTACCTGATTTTGAGCAATTCTTGCACTTTTTCCAATCAAAACCAACAGAAATCAATCAAAAATAGTAAATTTCAATTGTTAGGGTTAGTTGTCAGTCAAAATCCAAAAATCAAATCTGACAAACTGCCTGCCAAAATGAAATGACAATTGAAATCTGATACCAAAACTCGTACGACAGTGGGTCTCTTACCATACGACAATCAAATCTTGATGTTGAAACTCGTATGATAGTGGGTCTCTTACCATATGAAAGTTGAAACCTGATGTTGAAACTCATATGATAGTGGGTCTCTTACCATACGATAGTTGAAACCTGATGCTGAAACTTGTACGATAGTGGGTCTCTTACCATACGACAGTTGAAACCTAATGCCGAAACTCATACGACAGTGGGTCTCTTACCATACAACAGTTGAAACCTGATACCAAAACTCATACGACAGTGGGTATGCTCCCAGATGACACTGGGTATCTGATGAAATGATAGTCTAAAAAACTTGTATGACACTGGGTGTCTGATGAAACGATACTCAGTCAACTATCGTACGATAGTGGGTATGCTCCCAGATGACATTGGGTGTTTGATGAAATGACAGTCTGAAAAACTCATACGACACTAGGTGTCTGATGAAATGACTGTCCGAAAAACTTGTATGACAATCTGAAAAACTCATACGACACTGTACAGACTGAAATTAAAAATTGCGCTATACAGACAACTTTGATAAAAAAGTGCCAATTTTTTTTTTTTGCAGGCAAAAAAGAAACAAAAAATAACATCCTATTGAGAATACCACCAGAATAGGTAGTAGCAGGGGAGTTCTGATTGAGAAATGATAGAAGATTGATAGAAATGAAGGGAAGCCCATTTCAGGGCCCCACGGTGGGCGCCAGAAATGTGTGTGTGAAAATTGTACCTGATCTATAGACACAACACTTCAATAAAACATTAGAGGTTAGCAAAAATCAAAATCGTGCAAAATTGAAATCTAATTTAACCAAGCGATTTACTGCCTTCTAGTAGGTGCGAGATTGATGTTCTCAGATTGTTATCAAGATCAGTGACCTAGACAACACCTAAATGAAGGATTGGAATGCAATTGATCTAGATATGAATTGAATGCAATTAATCTATTTTTCTTGGTATTTTCTATGCAATAATAATGAAAAACTGATATGAATCTATGCTAATATGGAAATTGATCTAACAATGATATGAATCTATGCTAAATGATATGCAATGCTAATCTAGAAATGATATGATATGAGAATGAAAATTCTAACAATAATATGAAAGCTATGAATTTGAAATTGATCTCACAAAGCTTTGAATCCTCAAATTTATCTTTCAAGCTCCAATTGTGCAAATTCTCCAAATTTGATATGCTATGATTCCTGTAGAGTAAGTTTGCAATTTGTGAGAGATGAATTATGAAGAGCTGAGCTTGGGTTTTATAGAAATCCAGGGCTTTGGAGGTGCATTAGAAAAAGCCATAAATCACTCAAATAACTCAGGTTGATTTTTGAGTTATTTTTAAATAACAAATAATTAAGTCACAAAAATCATGCAAAAGCACAGTTCAGCTTGAATTAGAAGTTTAGATCAACTTTAAAACTCAAAAAGATGTTGAGTTTCAAAAAGCTAACAACTTGCATTGATTTTCCAATTTGAGTTTAACTGGTCCTTGAATATGCACATGGATAATTATGATTTAATAAATAAATAAAGTGATTTATTCTCAACTTAATTGATTTTTGAAATAAAATAATTAATTTATGGGTTAATTAACTATTTTATCAAACTTTTATTAAAAGCTATATTATTAAATAATGACAACTTGCTTTAATTAATTAAATAAGAATTTAATCAATTATTCATAGGATATTGGATTTATTGTCAAAATTAAATAATACAATTAATAATAGATAAAATTAAATTTAATTACATAATTAAGTGGCAAGATATTAAATCTAATTAATTAAATATTTAGAATATTCAATTAATCAAACTTTAGGATAAATAAGATTTATCGCCAAATAATCATTAAATTAAAGATAATTAAGATAGTTAGGAATATTGCTAGGAATATTCCCTGATGCAGAATTTATGATAATCAATTAGGATTCGATGATGTTTAGATGTGCCTTAGATTAGGACTTTGATGTCGATTTCGTTCGAATTGTTGATATAGAAGATTAATGAACTTATAGCCCATTTTTGGGGTATTACACATATAACATGCAGTCCACTGTCCAAATGTAAATAACTTGCAGAATATAACATTCACATCAAAATATTCACACAATTATAACACTAGAATTATAGTGGAAACCCAACTTGGGAAAAACTACTTTGTAACATGCTACTGATATTTTCACTCTTCTAAAGTGAGCTCTGTGAAAAGCCAACCCTATTAAAGGTTTACAAACACACTCCTAGGTGTGACCTGGTTAAAGGATTTAAACACTATCAAAAGTGATTTGGTTAAAGGATTTAAGTACATTCCATTAGAATGCCACCTTGATTAAAGGGTTTATAAAATGACTGTTAGGTCAACCTTGATTAAAGGATTTAGACTGACACAATGGTTAGAAAGTAATAGTATTTTCTGATCTGAAAAATATACAACTCACTTTGCAAATATAGATCCTCTTCGCACATATACATTGATTTACTGACTGAGCTTCATTTCCATCTCCATCACTAATCTGCTCAGAATTTATTTCAAGCAATCACAACTCTTGTCAACTTCAGCATTCTCCTTAGACTTATCAGTCAATAACATCAACAACTTCAGCCCATGTTATAACCTCACAATTAGGTTTTCCCGTTATACCTCTTCAATTAGGTAGATCCATCTTTTGCCTCTTAATCTCCTTTGTAGATCTTAGGTTAAGGTTAGATTCATCGAATCCTTCCATCATTTAAGTTCTTCATCCTTCCTTCTAGATACATCTTCAAATTTCTCATTGAATCCATAATAAAATGATTTACCATACATTAAATGTTAATATTATTTAGAACAATAGAGAGGGGGGTGGAGGGTAAATCAGTTGTTCTCAGGTCCAGATGTACCAATTGAACTTTTAAACACTTCAACAATCTTAGATCTAATCACCAACATAACTTGGTCTCTAAAGTATATATACCAGAAACATATAACATGCAGTCCACTGTCCAAAAGTAATCAACTTGTAGAATATAGAAACATTCACATCAAAAAATTCACACAAGTATAACACCAGGATTTATAGTGGAAACCCAAATTGGGAAAAGCCACTTTGTAACATGTTATTGATATTTTCACTCTTCTGAAGTGAGATCTATGAAAAGCCAACCTTGTTAAAAGTTTACAAACACACTACTAGGTATGACCTGGTTAAAGGATTTAAACCATTTGTCAAAAGTGACCTGGTTAAAGGATTTAAGTACATTCTATTAGAATTCCACCTTGATTAAAGGATTTAAAAAATGACTGTTAGGTCAACCTTGATTAAAGGATTTAGACTGATACGATGATTAGAAAGTAATAGTAGTTTCTGATCTAAAAAATATACAACTCACTTTGCAAATAACAGATCCAATTCACACATATATGCTGACTTACCGACTGAGTTCCATTTCCATCTCCATCATTGATCTTCTTAGAATTCACTTCAAGCAATCACAAATCTGATCAACTCCTTCACCTTCAACCTTCTTCTTAGACTTATCAGTCAATAACATCAACAAATTCAACATACTTTGTAGCCTCACACTTAAGTTTTCCTTTATACCTCTTCACTTAGGTAGATCCATCTTTTGTCGCTTAATCTCCTCCGTAGATCTTAGGTTTAGGTCAGATTCATCGAATCCTTCTAACATTTAAGTTCTTCATCCTTCCTTCTAGATACATCTTCAAACTTCTCATTGAATCCATAATAAAATGATTTACCATGCATTAAATTCTCCATACAATCAATTAATAAAGTCAACATGATTTACATAACCCAAGAATTCAACTATGTCAGCTGGGAATCTAAATTCTTTCTCCAAATGTAAATTACTGACACTTGGTCAATACTGTGTTCATCTCCTTAGTCATCACTGCGTAACTCGGTCATCTCTACAAACTGTCTCCCTTGGCTAACACTATCTTTCTTGATAATTTCCTATCGCTCGACATAAATTGATGTTCGGTCAATACTAAATTTACTCTATATAACTAGCGCTCGGTCGACAGTAACATCACTTGGCTCAAACAAGATTTCTTCACTTTTGCTCAGTTAATCCTACTTCTTCAGTCTTTCTTCTTACTTAGATAAACAATACATTATCAATGTGCCAAATAATCAAATACTCATTGAAGTATAAAATAACTCAACCTTTCCCTACGTTATCTTGTTATCTCCCTTTCCCTAATCCTTTTCATCAATCAATAGATATAGTACTTTCTTAGATAACAACTATCTTACCAGTTAAGGTTTGACATCAATGGCAATAAAACAATTGTTTCAATAGTAGTTTCTAATGATCACCCTCTTTGGAATTGATGGCAACACCACATGAATAACACATGATTTACCAACCAATCCAAAAATCATGTTAGCGCATCAAAAAGATTTATAATATCCTTAGCTTCATTTTGATTCACAAAAACTTAGCCTTGCTTGACTGTTCACATAGTTACTCCCTCTGAATCTTTTCTATATCTCTCTGCCTCTGATTCTCTAAAACTCTGAATCTTGGAACATATACCTCAGTGTTCTTTATATCCATGTTATCATCTAAATCTCTCCCTCTTTGACAATAATGCCAAAGTAGTATCTAGAACTTACATCTTTTATATGTAGATGTCATCTTGTCACTTTAGTATTAATATTTCTCCCTCTGTCATCTTGCTTATGACTGATTATTAGCTTTTCTATTCTTTTCACAACTCTAGGCAGCTCCTAAAGTGTGACCTTTCCTGCATCAATTTGTCAGATATTCTGTGTAGCACATTTGATGCAGTGCTCCTAGTTGACTAGGCAGCCTCAGTTAGGGGAAGCACCCCTAATTTACCTCTAAGATATTCATGAGAATCCTTAGGTAAAGCTTTTGTGAATATGTCTGCTAGTTGTTCCTTTGTATTCACATATTCCATTCTCACTTCTTTATCTTGTACCAATTCCCTCAAGTAATGATACTTGATAGAAATATGTTTAGTCTTTATATGCATCACTGGATTATTTGATATTTTGATAGAACTTGTGTTATCATAGAAAATAAAAATTGGCTTAGTGATTTACTCTTTCATTCCTTTCAACAATTTCTTGATCTATACCAGATTTGAATAGTTCACTGCAGCTGCTACATACTCAACTTTTGTTGTAGATTGGGAAATGCAGTTTTGTTTCTTGCTTGTCCAGGAGACTAATCTCTTTCCTAGAAAGAATGCTCCACCACTTGTACTTTTCTTATCATCAACATTTCCTACCCAATCTGCATCAATGTAGACTCCCAGCTCAAATTTCTCATTCTTCTTTTAGTACAATCCATAATCTTCTATCCCTTTTCAGATATCTCAGTATTCTCTTCACAACTATCATATAATTTTCCTTAGGATTGGCAGAAAATCTTGCCACAATCCCAACTGCTAGGGCTATATCTGGTGTGCTGTGGACAACATATTGTAGCTTTCCAATCATGGATCTACATAGGGTTTGATTCACTTTTGCAGTATCATAAGTTTTAGCTAGTTTCTGTCCAGTAGCCATAGGAGTACTTACTAGTCTAGAATCCTCCATACCAAATTTTTTTAGTATCTCTTTGACATATTTAGATTGTGTGATAAAGATACATTTCTCCATCTGATAGAATTACAAACCAACAAAGATTTATCTCACCAAACATAGACAACTCAAACTCAGTTTGCATCTCATTTGAAAATTTCTGACATAGGGCATTTTGTCCTCCAAATATGATATCATCTACAAAAATTTTAGCTAATAAAATCCCTTTACCTTCCTCAGCTTTCATGTATAGATTGTTGTTGTCATTAGTCTTTGTAAATCCAATCTTTATCAAATAATTGTTCAGCCTCTCATACAATGCTCTAGGGGCTTGCATCAATCCACACAATGCCTTGTTTAGTTTGCAAACCATATTTTTCTTGTTTGGATCAAAAAAACCCTACAGGTTTTTCAATGTATACTTCTTCTTCTAATATACCATTCAGAAATGCAGACTTGACATCCATCTAATATAATTTGAAGTCTCTATATGCAACATATGCAAGTAGAGTTCTCACTCCTAATATTTCTACAAGGGCAAATGTTTCCACATAGTCTATTCCTTCTTCTTATGCATAACCCTTGCATACCAATCTTGCCTTGTTCCTTTTGACTTGTCCATGCTCATTTTACTTGTTTTTGAATACCCATTTTGTTCCAATAACATTCTTGTTTTTTGGTCTCGGCACTAGAGTCTAGGTATCATTCCTTCTTATTTGATCTATTTCTTCATTCATGGCTTGAATCCAATCTTCATTCTCTAAAGCATCTCTTACTGTCTGAGGCTCAAAATCACATAATAAACATGTACGGTCTTTCAACTTACTTTTGGTCAAGACTCCAAATTCCTTATCTCTAATGATTTTCTCAAGCTTACGATGTCTTCTCACATACTGTGCCAATGTAGGTTCAGATTTCTTTTCTTCTTGATCTTCAGGTTCATCATGAAAATTAACAGTTTCTGCTTTTGATTTCTTGGCAACATCCTCTTGATGCTTGAAAACATCCTCTTGATGCTTGGAAACATCCTCTTGATGCTCGACATTGCTTACCCATGACTCTACATCTATTTTAAGTGTGTCACTTGCCTCTTGTTCTTCCATATAGACAAAATATCTATAATATTCAGGTTCTTGTTTACCTTCTTGTTCATTCTTCTTTGCATATTCATCAAATATCACATTTGCACTTTCCACAATTTTTTTAGTGTTAGAATTCAAACACTTATAAGCTTTTCTCTTAGTGGAATAACCTAGGAATATGCCTTCATCAATTTTTGTATCAAACTTTCCATTTCTATTATCTTTTAGTATATAGCATTTACTCCCAAAGATTCTAAAGTATTTCACATTAGGTGCATATCCATGCCATAGTTCGTAAGGTGTAGCATTTGTACCTTTCTTGATTTGTACTCGGTTTAAGGTATAAATAGTTGTACTCATAGCTTCTCTCTAGTATTTTTGTGCAACATTCTTCTTAATCACTAGTGTTCTTGCACAATCCATAATTGACCCATTTCTCCTCTCATCTATACCATTATGTGGAGGTGTTCTAGGTGCAAACATCTGTCTCTTGATTCCTCTATCATTGCAAAACAAATTGAACTCATTTGATATAAAATCTCCACCTTGGTCAGATCTCAAACATTTCAGGCTTTTACTTGTTTCTTTTTCAAATTTTGCCAAGTACCACTTAAACAACTGAAATGCATCAAATTTTTCTTTAAAAAACATTACAATCATTATCCTAGTGTAGTCATCAACAAATGGAATAAAGTACTTATCACCACAATAACTTTTTACACCCATAGGTCCACAAAGGTTAGTATGACCCAATTCCAAAATATTTTCAGAAGTAAATGTCTTGCTCTTAAAACTATACTTTGTCATTTTTACCAACTGACACTATTTACACATCACATTATCAGGTTTCTTCAATCTCGACATTCCTCTAACTTTATTCTTTTTACTAATATTTACTAGATTGTCATAATTTACATGACACAACCTCTTATTCCATAACCATACATCATCAAATTGTGCAAACAAACATGTCTCTTCAGATAGGTCTAGATAAAACAAGTTACCTCTAATTTGTTGTCCACTTCCAATTAGTTCACAAGTAACATAAAATATTTTAGCCTTTCTATCATGAAACTCCACTCGGTAACTAGTATTGTTCAGCTATGCAGCACTCAACAAATTGTAGTTAAGATATTCAACCTAATAGGCATTTTCACATGTGATCTTATCAGTCAGCTTAATTGATCCTTTACCTCTCACAGGACATGGTGCATCATTACCAAAATTAACACTTCTACCTTTGTAATGTTCTAGGGTTTCAAATTTACTTTTATTACCCATCATGTGATGTGAGAAACCATTATCTATAATCCATTTATTGTGTGTGTGAAAATTGTACCTGATCTGTAGACACAACACTCAGTAAAACATTAGAGGTTAGCAAAAATTGAAATCGTGCAAAATTGAAAGCTATCTAACCAAGTGATTTACTGCCTTCTAGTAGGTGCGAGATTAATGTTCTCAGATTATTATCGAGATCAGTGACCTAGACGACACCTAAATGAAGGATTTGAATGCAAAAGATGGATATGAAATTGAATGCAATTAATCTATATTTTTGATATTTTCTATGCAATAAGAATGATAAAAACTGATATGAATCTATGAATGCTATTGAAAACTGATATGAAATGAACCTAACAATGATATGTAATATGAATGCAAAAATAAGATTGATCTCACAAAGATGTCGATTCGCAAGAGCTTTGATTCTTCAATTCCAATTCTCCAGCGTGATTGTGCAAAATATGAGATGATTTGTGAAGAGCTGAAGCCTTAATTTATAGAAATCCAGGGCTTGGGAGGTGCATGGATAAAAGCCATAAATCACTCAAATTAACTCATCTTGATTTTTGAGTTATCTGATCATAAAAGATAGTTAATTCTCAAAATCATGTAAAAATAGCTTTTTAACTCAAATTAGAGTTTAGATTAGCTTTTTGAACTCCAAAAGGATGTTGAGTTCCAAAAAGTCAATAACTTGCATTGATTTTCTGATTTGGAGTTTAACTGTTTCTTTTGAATATGCATAATAATTAAGAATTAAATAAATAAATAAAGTGATTTATCCTCAACTCAACTGATTTTTGAAAATAAATAATTAATTTATGGGTTAATTAACTATTTATTCAAACTTTTATTAAAAATTATATTATTAAATAATGACAACATGCTTTAATTAATTAAATAAGAATTTAATCAATTAAAGATAGGAATTTTGATTTATTGTCAAAATTAAATAATACAATTAATAATAGATAGAATTAAATTTAATTACACAATTAAGTGGCAATTATTAAATCTAATTAATTAAATATGAAAATATTCAATTAATCAAACTTAGGATAAATGTGATTTATCACCAAATAATCATTAAATTAAAGATAATTAAGATAATTAGGAATATTACTAGGAATATTCCCCGATGCAAAATTTAAGATAATCAATTATGATTCGATGATGTTTAGATGTGCCTTAGGTTAGGACTTTGATGTTGATTTCGTTCGAATTGAAGATGTAGGAGATTAATGAACTTATAGCCCATTTTTGGGGTATTACATTTATCACCTTTACTCACATAGGAAATAAGTGCAATTTTCTCATCTTCATCAGAATCATCTTTCATAGCAACATAAACTACCTCAATATCAAAATTATCAGTGTCACTATCAGTTTCCTGTTCAACAATATAAAAGGATTTCTTACGTTTATCCTTGTAGTCTCCATACCTTCAATGATCTCTTTTATCTCTCTTATCCTTGTACTTTGTTTCTCTTTCCTCATCCTTGTCAGTCCTGTCAGGACATCTTGCTGTAATATGGCCAACTTTGTTACATGAAAAACATATTATAGGAAGTTTACCTTTATATTTTCCTTTTCCTCTTTTCAATATTCTAGCCGTGAGTGCCTCAAGATCATCTAGTTCCTCATCAAAAGTGTCACTATCACTCTCACTACCACTTTTCACACATTTTTCTTATTCTCTTGTAAACTTATGCAAAACCATTTGTGACTTGAATGCAGATTCAACATTAGGAACAATGTAGTTATCATAGTTAGATAGCTCAAAAGCAGTAAGCTTACCAACAAGACTTTCTAGAGTTAGAACATTACCAGGGTTACATCTTGATTCTTAAATTGCAAAAATTATGATAGCATAGATAGGAAGCAAAGTTCTCAATACCTTACGAATGACAGTCTCATCATCAATGATTCCATTAGCTCCTCTAATAGCATTCACTATCTCCTTAATTCTACCACAATACCGAGCAATATTTTCACCTTCTTGCATTTTCATTTCATCAAACTTACCTCTCAAGATTTCAACTTTTTCTCTCAGTACATTTGTATCACCACCATAGATAGTTGCAAGAGTATTCCACATTTTCTTTGTAGTAGTATAGTCTTTGATATCTTACAATTCATGATAGCTTGAGGTAGATGCAATTTCCAACATTGCTTGATTGTGTTCCTATTTTTATTTCATCTCCTTGACAGTCAAAGGTGCATTAGGTATAACATAGTCATGTTCCACATAGTACTTCACCAAATCACAATACCAGGTAGATGCAATTTTATTAGACTCTTCCATGCAAGGAAGTTATCTTTGTTCAACTTTGGTACCTCCTTTTTATACATATTGATCATTAGCTTCAAGTAACTTAAAAATTTTCTCTGTAAGCACCAACAAATCTGATACCAATTGTTAGAATTATTTAGAATAACAGAGAGGGGGGGTTGAATCAGTTGTTCTCAGGTCTAGATGTACCAATTGAACTTTCTAGCACTTCAACAATCTCAGATCTAATCACCAGCTCAACTTGGTCTCTAAAGTATATATCAGAAACATATAACATGTAGTCCACTATCCAGATGTAAATAAATTGCAGAATATAATATTCACATCAAAACATTCACTCAAGTATAATACCAGAATTATAGTGGAAACCCAACTTGGGAAAAACCACTTTGTAACATGCTACTGATATTTTGACTCTTTTGAAGTGAGCTCTATGAAAAGACAACCTTGTTAAAGGTTTACAAACACACTGCTAGGTGTGACCCAGTTAAAGGATTTAAACACTTTGTCAAAAGTGACCTGGTTAAAGGATTTAAGTACATTTCATTAGAATGACACCTTGATTAAAGAGTTTACAAAATAACTCTTAGGTCAACCTTGATTAAAGGATTTAGACTGATACAATGGTTAGAAAGTAATAGTAGTTTCTGATCTGAAAAACATACAACTCACTTTGGAAATATAGATCCTCTTCACACATATATGTTGATTTATTGACTGAGCTTCATTTTCATCTCCATCACTGATATGCTTAGAATTTGCTTCAAGCAATCACAACTCTTCTCAACTTCATCCTTCTGCTTAGACTTATCAGTCAATAACATCAATAACTTCAGCCCATGTTGTAACCTCACAATTAGGTTTTCCCTTTATACCTCTTCAATTAGGTAGATCCATATTTTTCCACTTAATCTCCTTTGTAGATCTTAGGTTAAGGTTAGATTCATCGAATCCTTCCATCATTTAAGTTCTTCATCCTTCCTTCTAGATACATCTTCAAACTTCTCATTGAATCTATAATAAAATGATTTACCATGCATTAAATTCTCCATATAATTCATTAATAAAGTCAACATGATTTACATATCCCAAGAATTCAACTATGTCGGCTGGGGATCTCAATTCTTTCTCCAAATGTAAATTACTGACACTCGGTCAATACTGTGTTCATCTCCTCAATCATCACTGTGTAACTTAGTCATCTCTACAAACTGTCTTCCTCTACTAACACTGTCTTTGCTCAGTAATTTCTTGTTGCTCGACATAAACTAATGTTTGGTTAACACTAAATTTTCTCAACATATAATGACACTCGGTCGACACTAACATCAGTCGGCTTAAACTAGATTTCTTCATTTTTCTCGGTTAAGCCTACTTCTTCAGTCTTTATTCTTACTTGGATAAACAATACATTATCTTATCAATGTGCCAACTAGTCAAGTACCCATTGAAGTACCAAATAACTCAACCTTTCCTTAGGTTCTCTTGTTATCTCCTTTTCCCTAATCCTCTTCATCAATAAATAGATATGGTACTCTCCTAGATAGCAACTGTCTTACCAGTTAAGGTTTGACATCAATGACAATAAAATAATTGTTTCAATTGTAGTTTCCAACATAAATGCCATGTTGAATTCCTAATTTTTTATGTATGACTATTAATGTTCTTTTTCAAGTTATAAATTGAAGTGTTTTTGCATTTCTAACATGAAACAAGAAATGACTATAGTAATACTCACTTTTAAAAGGGTTGAAAGGATAGAAATATTGCATGATTATAAAATATGCTTAGTAGGTCCATAAAAGGTTGGAATCTTGTATCTCTCTTCCCAATTTCTCTATTCCATGATAAATGAATGAAATAAATTAGGAATTGTGAAAATGAAGAACTTAGGAAATTATGTTGCTTGCAATGATATAGCATGTTTTGAAATCAGGTAATTTTTGAGACTTATAATAGATTCAATTGATGATAATAATATGAAATATATCTCTCTTCTCCCACTCCTATGCCTTCTTCATGAAGTAGAAAAAAAATTAAAAAGAAAAGGGATAAATATATTAGCATATGTATATCTCTCTCTCTTCCCCCTTAAGGAATAAGTTTTAAAGGACAAGATTTCTTAGACAAAACAATGTGCTGTTGATATGGATGTGCGTAATTAAAGGAAACCCTTGGGTAAAGGACCTATTATTAGGAATGGGAACACTGAGGGGGGGGGGGGGGTGAATCAGTGTTCTATAATATTAATGTTTTTTTGCTTCTTGAAACTTAGCCCAATTACTTAATTACTGAACCAAATATTAAAGCAAATAAAGTAAACAACCTTAACACATAACACCAAATATGATGACGGGGAAACCTTGGCCAAAGGAAAAAACCTGGTAGGAATTAATACCCACTAATAATTTTACTTTGTATTATGAACCTATTAATGTTCCTTTGCCCTATTAGGAGCAGTCTTTACAATGCTTAGTACAATGACCTGGTCAAAGGTCAGACCTTGTTAGGAGTCTTGAAGTAAAAAACCCTGTTAGGGGTTGAAGGATCACTGCCATAGCTCACTACTCAATAGAGAAGGCTACAACCTCTTGGATATCAGATATTCACTATATCTGCAAGGGTGAACTGCTGCTATGACACTGTTGTCTGATCAGTTCCTTTTGTGTGCTGATGCTTTAACCTCTTGTAAAGATCTATATCATTCTTACTACTCTTAACACATACTTCACATACTTCTACTCTTCTATTATATCTTTGATCAACTCTATATATTCAAATACAAAAGTGCATGTCTTATATATAGGTGCAACCAAAACTATTTACTAAGAAGACCTATAACCTATTACATACAACACTTCCAAATGAATTGGCTCAAGCGTGTTTACATACATTTATATCAACATGTTTAAAACACATTTACAATAGGTGCATAGCCTTAACAAAATAAAATATTATACGCTAATCAAAATCTTTCCTGTCGACTGCATGCTCTATTCTGCTCTGCCGCTCATTGTCTGTGTCACTTCAACTTTCTATAACTTCTTCATGCTATCACATCTGACCATGAATTATTAACCATAGCTTACTAACATACTCAAAAACTTATATCTAAGGGTGCATACCAAAAATAAATCATACACACGTGTGTTGATGCTCTGTTCATCAGGTGCTTCATTGACTGCTCTATCTTCCATACTTAGCCAAATTCTGATATTCTGACCTCAAAACTTCATATGACTTGTTTCCTTAATGAAAACACTAAACTTAGTCATATACACTAGTATAGTCAACTTTCCAACACCCATGTCCCCAAGGTTTGGTCATAATCAAGATTATATTTTATCTTTTCTTAAAAAAAAGAAGTATCTTATTAATGCCATGGTAAGAGTTATGTTTTATGTGCGAGCCATTTTAATTTGTACAAGTTAAGATAATATAAGAAAGAATGTACAATGTTTTTGATGATGTAAAATAGTTTTTGATGGGTACCTAAAACCTGAAACAAGGTTTAAGATTTTACATTAAAGATCCACAACAAAAAGAGTAGAAAATCAACAAAAAGGGCCAACAACAGGGCCAATAAAAAAAGACAAAAAAGGATAGGGAGAGGACCAAAACCAAAAGCAAAAAAAGGAAAAAACAATAGAGGAACAACTCAAGACATCTTCTCAAGAAAATTGGCCGCTTGCACCTCCAGATGGTCAATTTTGTCCGCCACTTCCTTGATCTGGATCAGATCTTCAAGGGAAGTCATGGCAACCCTTTTCCTTGTGCTAGACCTAGTATGCAGTCCCAGTCCCAGGTCTGAGGTGAACTCTAAATCATCAGTAGTCTTATCCTCAACTTTATCACATGGGGTAGCTTCCATCTTGGCTATAAGAATCTTAATATTCTCATTGAAAGCTTTGAGGATGCTAAAACTCTACTCAACAATGCCCTTGAGGGTACACTCAATACCCGACACCCTATTCTCCATTTCTAGCATTCTAGCCTCCAACTTGTAAAAGTCAGCCATGTTGAGGAGGGGGTCAGGGGTAGGCCTATCCTTGTCAACATTCTCATCTTTTTTCTTGTCTATTTCTCCCATCCTAGTTTTCAAATTTCCCACTTCAAAGAAAAGCCATTTGATGGACCTATAGTTGTCAAGCATACTATTCTTGGCATTATTAAGAAAATTAAAATCAAATTCCGTAGTACAATCACTCAGGACAACTAGTGAGGGATCAATAAGTTTGGTGGTCTCTATTTTTCCACTTTCCCTGTCAGGCACCATGGGGTTAATTATCTCTTTGGTAATACCCTTTTTGGCAGTGTGACAGTTGAAAAGCTTCCATGCAATATTCTTACCTTTGGTTTCCTGGTGAGGTTCCAACTGGAGCATAGGGGGAATGTCTTGAGAGGCCATATCACCCTTAGAAATCTTCTTCTTCCCAAGATTTAAGAAGCCAATGGGAGTGGTCTCATGGGGAAGAAGGGGAGAGATCATATCCTTTCCTTCCTCTTCAGAGTTTGTAGAGACTTGGTCTAGGCTCATCTCCCTGCTCTTGTTCAAATTGATCCTCTTGGAGCACTTAGGGAATTTTTTCATTGTTTTCTTCTTCCCCTTCTCCATCAAATCCTCCTCCTTAGTGTCCATATCCTCCTCATCCTCATTCTAATCTTTGTCCAAAGATAAGGTAATTTTTATCTATTTTTTAGGGGAAGGACCCTTGACCTCTTTCTTGACCTTTTGAAGATTACATTTTCTTTTCTTAGAGGAAGAGCCAAAAGCCCCTTTCTTAATCTCTTCTTCCTCCTGGTCTTTAGAATGTAACCCAGTACTATCCTTGGTATCAAAGGGCTCATAATTAGACCCCAACTCATCCTCCTTGATCCCCTTACCCTTAACATTTTTACTCACCATTTGTAATTTAAATTAATCATAAATATTAAACAACAAACCCTCATGAAAAGTAGGGTTAGTGTTATCTTTTCCCCTATAACTATTGATATTTTCATTTATGGACAAGAAAAGGTAGAAGAGAATGGACACCATCTTACCTTGTCTAAAATGGTTGAGCAGGACAAAGTGGTAAGTGCCAATTCTAGAAAATATCGAATCCAACGTAATGTAGTAGATAATAGCCCGAAGCATGAACCTCCAAATTTTCTTGATGCCCTTAGGATGGTATTAAGTGCTCATCTTTGTGAGAGTCTCTTTCTCCTCTGGATCCTTGGGGACATCATTCACCATAGGGTCTGAGATCCTACGATCTGTGTAGAAAAATTTCCCAATAATGGTAATACTAGTAACCGTAGAAATGATTTCTTTCATCATGATAAACTGGCACCCATTAATTTCAACACTTCCATCATTCAAATTCTGAGGAACAAATTAGTGACTTCTTGATTACCACCATGAAGTCTCTCGATGAAAGGAGTAATACCACCCTTTTGTAGAATATCCCAAACAATGCTTCTTTTCTTCTATTGTTTACAGTTTGTGGGCTCTCTCTTGATTCTCTAGCCACCTATGGTGTGATTCTGCCTAACACAAGTGTTGCACTTCCAAAAGATAACAAGGGTGTTGATAGTACTCTTGGAATTTCTTCAGAGCTTAAAATAAAATAGAAAACCAAGGCACAAATATTTGGTTCTCCTAAAAACCCAAAAAGCATGCAGAATGAATGCCTCATAATTATGGGTCATAAAATCACCGTACTTCCCACGCTTGAAAAAATCATTGGAAAATGTGAATTAATTGTCATAATTATCACATATGGCTCCTTCCTTGCCATGATTGAAGTACCATGTGATCAAAGCCTTCACCTTCTATGGGATTTCCTTTCCATTATGCCACCTCACAATACCTTTCTGCCTGACAACCACATTGGATAGGGCGTTGGCCACTTGGTTTAATTTTTTGAACACATGAGAAATATGGACCTTCTGAAAGGTGTTGAGAATGCTACGGGTCTCCATTATTATGTTATCGATAGTACATGAAGGGGAGGAACTATTTAAACACCTACTAATATTATTAGAGTCACCTTCAAGCCATAGGTAGTTTATCCCTAATTCTTGAGCCAACTTGGTAACCTGGAGAGAAGCCATTGCTTCAACATAATGATTTGTTTGGGTGCCAAGGGGAAGAGCAAAAACAAAAATATAAGAACCATGGTGATTCCTAATCACTCCTCCACTTCCATCCAAGCTAGGGTTTCCCTTGGCCACCCCATCAAAATTAGCCTTATACCACCCCATGGGGGGAAAAATCTAGGTATAGCTATCCCTTCTAGGATCAACTTGATTTGAAAGGAGGTCCAAGCAGTTACTTGAAAAAATGTTAGTACCACTGCAAAAAGAGATATTTTAAAAAAGAGAATGAATAATTTTAGAAGAAACCACTTTGGAAGGAGCATGTAAGTCTCTGAAGATTCTATTGTTGTGCTCCTTCTAGATGCCCCAGCAGAGATGGGGAAAGGCCCAAGACCAGAGTTTTTTGAAATCAGGAGAGAAAGAGAATGAAGGAGCCCATTGGGAAAAATAGTCAAGGATGGTCAGAGGGAACACCCAGACCTGGCCAAAAGAGGAGAGGAGGGTGAAACAGACATCCACCACAAAGGGATAATGGATAAAGAGATGTTGCACAGTCTCAACATTAGATTTACAAAGGACACACATATTGGGAATATGAATACCCCTCTTGAGAATGTAAAATGTTGTAAAAATGTTTTATCAGTATAAAAGAAAATATATTATCTTTCATATTGGTTATGTGATATTTTCATACAAAGGAATTCTCATTTCATGTTCATTTTTTTGGATACCTAGTGAGTAGTTATGATCCTAGATTAGTATTATGGAAATGAACTCATGTAAGTGTCTGATACTAAGAAACCTATGCTTGATGTTTTATGTATGCATTGTGACAATAAGTTGAGTAGTATAAAATTAATGAAATTAATTAGTTGGTTGACTACAACATCTTATAGGGGTGATGAGTCCTCAATCACTATAAATGGAATAGTTGGGTAATGTGAACATATGTATATTAGGAATAAATTTAAGATAAGTTTTAGATTTTTTTTAAAGGAAATGTTCGTAGAATGTTGATATGTATATATGTGATTTTAGATTGGAATGAAGTGTATTGTTATCTTACTAGCTCAATTAAAATTTTAGTGTATATAAGGTTAATGATAGTAATGGTTACTATTGAATGTTCTCATATTAAGGAAATTGAAAATATCTAGAAAATTTTAGGTGCATTAGGCTAATAATATTGATTAAAGGTTCTTGTGAAGGTATTGGTGGATAGTGGAGTATTACTAAGACTTATGTGTTCTCCTCCTCATAATGGATCTATAATCATTTTCTGAAATAACCATTTCAAATGAACTTTTCATATTACTATTTAAAAATTGATTAGAATTAAGTATGTTTATATGAAAGTGTCTAGCATGTAAACTTCAAGGATGTGTAAGTAGAAATATAGCTAGTTAAAAAGATGGAATCTTTACTTGAAATATTATATTGAGAGTGTAGGAGGAGAATGATTATTGTAAAAACTATTGTGAGAAAATTCTAGAGAGTTGAGTGGGGGGGGGGGGAAGAGTGTTGATTTCAGGGAAAAATCTTCTAGTTTGGATTTGCATTGATTTGATCTCTTCTAGAGAGGATTTATGGTTGGATTGGATCTCCCTTGATTCCTTCAATTGACAATTTTAGTGGAACTCTAGGTAGGATTCAATCCTCAAAAGAGAACTTGTCTTAAGAATGTCTATGTTTGTGTGTATTATTTATTTGCTACATTTATCTAAAATTATGATCAGTGTGAATGTAGCGTGAGTTGATTATTATGATTCTATGTGTATGCTGAGATTATATTATGTTTTTGGAACATTACATATATTTTAGAAATGATTTTGTAAGATTGTTTCGAATGTCTGTTTGTGTGAGATGATGTTATGATTTGTATGCCTTCTTTTATGAACTGTCTATATTTTTATTATGCTTATGAGGCATTTGATATCCTTTTGGAATACATTTTATGAGTTTTGAATGATTATGTGATGATATCTCTTCATTATATCATCAGTACTCCTTATAGATATATTTATTCTCCTAGACAAATACATCCATTGATTTTATGTTTTGGGTTTTCTTAATGATGATCCTGGAAGTGAATAAAGGAGATATAAAATGGGTCTTCCTCAGATTGTGCTTCTTGGACCCTCATTTTCCCAATTTCATCTGTAAGCCCAATCTTGTTTTTTTAAAATCTCAGTCCATGACCAATTGGGCAACTCTAGACCCCAAGTGTGCAACTCCCATGAACACATGTGCAACTTGCATGACCAAGTGTGCAAATTTTAGGTCCAAGTTGGTAACTTTCCCATAAAGTCAGTTCAAGGGTTATTTTGGTGTTTCAAGGTCTATAGAGCAAATAGAAGCTATTAAGAACTATTTTTGGATGCATTGGACTTATATATTCAATTAATATTTTTGGGAAATCATTATTAGTATATTTTTATGCATTCATATTTGTTTTGAATCAATTCAAATGTAAGATTAGGATTTAGGGTTGTCTAATGGAGTAAGGACAACCGATGATCACCTAAACCTAATCAAATGTTACTATATTTTTATGATGACATAATTTATGATTTTATGAGGTTCTTCAATGTGTTCTAATATTTTACTTATTGGTAGAGAACCTAGGTATACTAGGTGAGTGGCTCACAATGGGGGTTGCGATCCATAGTAGTCGCCAGGGTAACTCATCGGTGAGTTTTTTAATCAAGTGATAACCTAAAGAAATGATCTGGGAACAGGAGGGTTTCACATTAAAAATAATAATTTTATGCCTCACCCATGCGTCTAGTTCTAGTATGAACTAGGGATGGGAGTGGGAGAAGATGCCTTTGTGATGGCACAATTGAACAACCTTGTCCTCATGAAAGTTGTTTGGTTCTGCATGTGCTTGCTTGGGGGCTAGGGTCCAGAGTTGACTACCAGGGTAACCCAAGGGGTGAGGGATATGAAATGACACTCACCTAGCTTGTAGCCTAGAGTCTTTATACTTATGTTTTCTTTTGCCTCTCGTAGTCCTTTTTGTCTTGTTGTTTATTTGTGTTTCATGCATTATTTTCTAGGAAGGGTTTCACCACCTAGAGTATGTCCTAGTTGTCACCTCTTGTGTGGGCCTTGGTTTCTATATCCTAGGTTTTGGGAGTGGGCCTATTGGTCCCATATTTTTGGGTGGTTAATATTATTATATTAAGGTACTATTCATGGTAGTATTATTTTATGTTGAGATGTACTAATGTATATGTATCCATGTAATTTAATCTCCTGAAACGAGTCATAAGTATATGGCATAATGATGTATATTGATGTAATTCTATTTCAAAGAAATTTAAGAGGGAAATGGTGGCTCAAGGAGAAAATAAAGGGAAAAGTGAACATGTTGTAATATTTTAAAGTGTTTAAAGATGTTGCTTCGATACTTGTTTCTCTTGAAAATTATCTCTTTATGTTGATTATTTAAAAGGGAAATGAACCTAGGAGTAATTATGCTATGATTTACCCAAGTGGATGATAGAAAAAAATATAAAATGTTATCTTTTAATTCAATGTTTAAAGGAAAGAATTATGGATGATAAAGTGGTAATTAGACCTGTAATCAATGGGTAAATATGAATTAATAGATGGAGATGCTAACTTGATTTGTAATGATATAAAGAAAATAATACTTAGTGCATTTAAAATGCATGTAGAATAATAGTATGATGCATACCTTGATGAATTATTATCTCTACCCTAATGTTTAAACATAATTGATATATAGGATAAATTTGTAGATGTTTATGAATTTGGTGATTCATTATGACTTGAGTTGATAAATCAAATAATGATAGTTAATTGAATTATAAAATTAAGATATTTACCTTGTAGCACGTAGAACAATAAAGATTATAATTCAATGTATATTTATTGAAGGTGAATAGGTGAGATAATAAATCTTGAGTAGCGACATTAGGGAACCTATGAGGACTTAGGTTGGTTTGTAATATTGCATTCAAGTATTGTAAACAAGTGTTTATTTAAGTATTAGGGAGGGTGCATATCTTATTAGTTAACTTAAAACAAATACTCACATCTTTTAGTGGTTAGTTGGATTTTCTTCCCGGGTTCCCTAGCAGGGCATTATATTACCTCACCATTTCATTGGCACCCTTGAAATTCTTTTATGGCCATAATAGAAGGCCGGGGTAAACACTTTCCTTCATACCCCGCTTGTTTGTGCCTACCTTAAACTTCTTAGCGGTGCAAAAACCTTGGGATACACAACATCCCACATATCTTTTTATTTTGGCTTTCCATGAATTCCTTTACAACCTTCTTGATGGTCTTATAGAACCACATGGCATACATTTCTTGCCAAAATAAATATACTACATAAAAATATGGGAGGAAAAAGGTTGAGCTTAACATAAATTGATGTCAACATTTCACCTTTTGAGGTGCCCTAAGGAAACTAATAACACCTTGCACATTTATTGCAAAAAAAAATCAGCAAACTTATAGGCTTTGATGTCTTTTCATACAAATCTTTCTTTTTCAAAACTTCTCTCTCAAGGTTTTTGATTAGATCATCAACCATCAAAGGTTAATGTTCAAATGTTTTTAGTTTTTGTGAAGCTTTATCCCATTTGATATACCCCTTTGGATCAAAGTTCTTCCTTGGTCTATTTATAGCCATACAATAATAATCAAACTTATCTTTCACCAACCCATAACTTGTGGTACTCTTAATTGTAAATTCACCAAAACACAAAAATGAAGGAACAATTGACTATTTTTTGTAAGAACTGAGGTGAAACTCCTAACCTCATGTAATGGTGAGGGCATTCTTGAATTTATTTATTATGGGGATTAAACAAATAACGTAGAATGTGCTCCTAAACTTAAGCATATTTGGTGTAGAATAATTTCTTAAGATTGAGCAATGAGGTTGCCCTAATTTCTTGATCTACCCAAGAACATAACCAACATGCATGCAAATGAAAAAATAGTAATTTGTAGAGATAATAGTAGACCAATTTTCCAAAAAAATAATTACATCCAAAAAATTATTTCAAAGGCTAACATTATTAGATAGGGAATTAAATTTTTTATAGATATTTTAATCTTCATTTTTTCCAAAATGACATTCAAGGCACATTTCTCCCAAATTTGTTCTTTATTGAATGTTAACAAAATAACTTCATGAAATGCATTCAAAATTTATAATAGTGTATCATCAGAAAATGGAAGCACTTTCATTTAGGACTGGTTTAGCCCTCTGAGTAAGTGGTTTGGGGTCATGTCTAACACCTTGAATGGGTCTTTGACTTGGATATAGTTTTTCACCCTGTCCTGCCCTGTTTTCCACTTCTTTCCTACCTATTTCTGGTATCTTGCTATGAGATTTTGAGGTTCTTGACCTCAAGGTCAAGGTCAAACTTCTGGGTCAAGGTCGACCTTAACCTTGACCCAGGGTCTAAATTTCAAATTCAGAATATTTTTGGATGTCGAGGTTTGGAAAGAATTCTTTCCCACTTTCGGGTCAACTGCTTCGAGCTTTGAAATAGTGACTCTTAAAAGACATTTAATTTAGGTCCACTCCTAAGGGTATGAGCCTAATGGGAATTTATTTCTCATATGTCGGCCTCTCTAGAAGTTGGTGTCCTAGACTAGTATATAAGGAAGCCTTCTCCTCTCATTTTAGGGAAAAAGAGAGAAGGAAAGAAAAGGAAGCAATCATCTATTTTTGAGAATTCAAGCATTGAAGCATTCAAGATTCAATTCATCAAGGAGATCCATTGGTAGCTATTGAAGGATTCAAGCTCTATGGAGCCCTCTTGTTGAAGATTTCTCCATCCATATCCATTCAAGCTTCTTCCTATTCCAAGATCCATTCAAGATTGGTGTTGAATATCTAAATGTAATTTCTTTGAGACATCCTACATCCTAAAATTATACATCCATTTGGAGCATCCATACTTGTGGATTTGAGGATTTGAATCCTCCACAAGGGTTTAAATATACAAAAGGTGAATTGTTCTATTTACTTTATTTATTACCACAATTTCAATTCTATTTCAAGGTTAATTCAAAAATTGGGGTTTGACCAAGGAAAACCCCTCATCCAAACAAAAAAACCATTCTTCTTGTAGGAACAGTAATGGAACAGTGAATTACCGAGTAGATTCAGATACCTTTTTTGGAAAACTTTCGGGATCCGTGAACATAATTTCTATCGGAGTAGCGTAGGTCAAGGTCGACATAAAGGGGTACAATTGCACCCCCGTATTTGGGTCAAGGTTGACATGTATTAGAAAAGAAAAAGGTTTCTGGGTTTTCTCTGTCTCTGTGTTTCTATTCCAAATCTGATTGCAGAATTTACAAAAACTTAGTACATACACCAAAAAACAACAATTTCAAGATCTGCTACATTACAAGATAAGTGTTTCATTTTTATAATTTATTGTTTTACTTTATAATTAATAAATTAGACCCCCTTTCCCTCTTTATTTATAACCAGTTGATTCCTTTTTTCATTGATCATCTCCTTTTGATTAATTAATTGGGATCTCCTTGTCTTGGATTAGGAGGTAATATATATCTACACCATTTTCAACACACCCCACCCACAAAACACATTCAAAAACCACACACACACATAGATATAAAAATATATACACCACATATATATATTTTTTATATCTTACATTTTGGCGAACCCGCGATAGACAACTCTTTCTTTTTGGTGTTGGAAGCTTTGCCTCTTTTCCTTAAGATTAGCTTAGATTAGTTTTATTTTATGCTCTTGCATTTTAAAATACAAAAACAAAAAAAAAAATCTACATACTCATCAAAATACAAAAACATTTCTTGCATTTCATTCACTATGAAGATCCTTAAGATGCTTTGGTTTGTGGCCATTTTCCTCATTATTCTCCTCTTAGAATCTCTTTATAGTACTTATGATGTTTATGAGAGTATCAACCATTTCATTATGTTTGTCACTCTTCATGTTTCACTTTCTTATGCTATTATGAGATTGACTAATACTAGCCTTCCTACTTTCAAAACTTTCATTAAGAATTTGTGTGGCAGACTTATTGCTCTTTTGGATTATGTGAAGAATTTGGTAGATGATACACCATTTCCTAATATTCCTAATCCTAATCCAATTCCTAATATTCCCATTCCCATTTCTCCATCTGCTATTCCTAGTTCTTCCCACACTTATGATGAGGCTCAAACTATGGTTCATGATGCAGATGTGCAAGAATTATTTGATTTACCTTCCCCTTCTTATCTGATCCATGATGATATTAAAGGGAAGAGAAAAGAAACTTCTTCTAAACCTATCATTCCACCTTATACAACATTTTCTCATGATCACCATAAACAATCACCTCCTGCAGAAGCTTTACAAGATATGTACACTACAGGATATAATATGATGGCTAAAAAAGGTTATAAGGGTTTATAGATTGGTGTTAATGAACAAGGTATTAAATATCCAATTCATCTATCCCCTAAACAAGATATGCATGGTCTTGGATTTATGCTATCTCAATTTAAGGTGGTTGATTCTGATCATCACCCTCCTCTTCATGTTCTTCTTCCAACAACTTCCTTAGATTACCCTGATACCCCTCAAGATGTATCTAAGAAGGTGTATGTTCAGTTAATGAATTCTAAGAAAGAAATCTTTAAACCTATGCCAAAAGATGCTCTCTCCAAGTAAAAATGTCCTTTTCACTATAGTAATATAGATTTAATTTCTATTGTGTGCATTTCAAGATGTATATTAGAGAAAGATCTTCTTTAGGAATTATATCTCACTCTTGTGCGGTTTTGCAATTTCTTCATAATTTCCATACAGGGAATACCCCTCATTCTTCTATAATATAGATATTTTGTCCTCTTGTATCTTAACTAGGGGGCAAGAGGTATTTCTTCCATTTTTCTAGAATCCATTATGCTCTTAGCATGTATTTTGTTTTGAGCTTAATTGGTTATTCTTTCTATATTTTATTCCTATGGTTTTGTATTATGATATCTTTCCTTTTCTCATAGTCATCCATAGCTCTCTTCTAGTATTCATGATATCTTTTCTAAAGACTTTTTTTTTGCAAAGATATCCCTTGCTTTCATCCCTGGGGGGCAAGGTTTTCCTTCTTTCTCTCTGTCTAGGGATCTACTTTCCTTAGCTTAGTGGAATTTGTTTATTCTACAACATTATTTCCTTATACTAACTGATGTTTTGGCTATGGATATCCTTTTATGTGAGAGGTTGTTGTCCTAGGTCATCACCTCTTCTTTATTTTTCAAATTATGTTCTTTATAAACTCTTGCCCTTTCTTTGGGGTTAGAGTTTCCTTCCTTCATTCCAAGATTCCTCTTCCTCTTGATCGCAGGGGGCTTGATGATTGAATCTTTGATCCCTCTTTGCTTTTCTTTGAAAGATGATATTTTATCCAAAGCACTCCTCTACGGTGGGGGTCTTGTTGATAAGATCTCTTTCTCTTTGAGGATCCTTTTTCCATAAGTGACATATCCTTTTTCATGATTATCTATGCCATTATATGTAAAGGTCAATATTCTTTGCTAAGAATATAGTGTACATTGTTGTTAACATGATATCTCATTACTTTATGGAGTAGGTATCCTCCTTCTCTTCCTTATCCTATCTATTAGGTATCCACGATAAGGAGGGGGGCATATATAGGGTCTTCCTTATACTATAGTTTACATTTTACAACGTGCTAAATCCTCGGAAGGTAACACACATAAGTTGCTAAATCCTGAAGAAGACATGTATTTTTAATTTTCAAACATGCTAAATACTCAGAAGGTAACGCACATAAGTTTCTAAATCCTGAAGAGACACACATTTTCAATTTTAAATATGCTAAATCCTCGAAAGGTAACACACATAAGTTGCTAAATCCTGAAGAGACATGCATTTTATATTCCATAGTGATACAAGAATGTGGATCTATGGGTATTCCAAAAGCCGTCAAAAGACACATTAAAACTACAAAGCATAGTTTATGGGTGAACTATTAGGTTTGGCTACCTTTTGGGATCTCCCTCATTGGTGATTCATGGTAAGGAGGGCATCTTACTAGGCGAGGTAATCACACCCTCTTCTCTTTCTTTTTTCTAGTGATGTCTCTCTTATTGTAATCTTGGGGTTGACAAAGACTTGAGTCCTTGGGGGCTTGAGGATTGTTTTGTCCCTTTGATTTCAATAAGATTTTCCTTTTCTTTGTGATCTCCTTTCCCAAGAGTTTGCATCGAATCCATACTCTTGCTAAAGTGGGGTCTAAATGTATTGTCAAAAAATGGAAGCACTTCCATTTAGGACTAGTTTGGCCCTCCGAGTAAGTGGTTTGGGGTCATGTCAAATGCCTTGAATGGGTCTTTGACTTGGATCTAGTTTTTTCCCTTGTCCTACCTTATTTTCCACTTCTTTCCTACCTATTTCTGGTATCTTGCTCTAAGATTTTGAGGTTCTTGACCTCAGGGTCAAGGTTGACCTTGACCCTGACCCAGGGTCTAAATTTCAAATTCCAAAGATTTTCAAATGTCGGGGCTTGGAAAGAATTATTTCTTGCTTCCGGGTCAACTAAGTTGGACTTCAAAATGGTGACTCTTAAAAGGCATTTAATTTAGGTCCACTCCTAAGGGTATGAGCCTAATGGGAATTTATTTCTCATATGTCGGCCTCTCTAGAAGTTGGTGTCCTAGACTAGTATATAAGGAAGCCTTCTCCTCTCATTTTAGGGAAAAAGAGAGAAGGAAAGAAAAGGAAGCAATCATCTATTTTCAAGCATTCAAGCATTCAATTATTAAATCATTCAAGATTCAATTCATCAAGGAGATTCATTGGTAGCCATTGAAGGATTCAAGCTCTATGGAGCCCTCTTGTTGAAGATTTCTCCATCCATATCCATTCAAGCTTCTTCCTATTCCAAGATCCATTCAAGATTGGTGTTGAAGATCTAAATGTAATTGATTTGAGACATCCTACATCCTACAATTATACATCCATTTGGAGCATCCATACTTGTGGATTCAAGGATTCGAATCCTCCACAAGGGTTTCAATATAAGAAAGGTGAATTGTTCTATTTACTTTGTTTATTACTGCAATTTCAATTCTATTTCAAGGTTAATTCCAAAACCAGGGTTTGACCAAGGAAAACCCCTCATCCAAAAAATAAAACCATTTTTCTTATAGGAACAAGTATGGAACAATGAATTACAAAGCAGATTCAGATACCCTTTTTGGCAAAATTTTACGATCCATGAATAGAATTTCCATTGGACCAGTGCAAGTCAAGGTCGACATAAAGGGATATGAATGCGCCCTCGTATTTGGGTCAAGGTTGACTGGCTCATAAAAGAAAAAGGTTTCTAGGTTTTCTCCATCTCTATGTTTTTGTTCCAGATCGAATTGCAGAATTTCCAGAAACTCAATACAGACACCAGAAAATAGCAATTTCTAAATCTGCTAAATTTCAAGATAAGTGTTTCATTTTTTTGATTTATTATTTTACTTTATAATTAAGAAATTAGACCCCCTTTCCCTCTTTATCCATAACTAGTTGATTCCTTTTTGTGTTGATTACCTCCTTTCGATTAATCAATTGGGATCTCCTTGTCTTGGATTATGAGGTAATATATATCTACAATACACACACACACACACACACACACACACACACACATATATCTTACAAATAGTCATTGAAAAACTTAACAAAGAAATTTAGATTCTTTCTCTAACCTCAATTCAATCAAATTTATTTCCTCCAACTGTTCACTTTAATATGTATATATATATATATATATATATATATATATATATATATATATATATATATATATATATATATATATATATATATATATATATATATATATATCTTTCTCTCTCTCTCTCTCTCTCTCACACACACACACACACATTCAAATCCTAATTTAGAATTTATATGTGATGCAATAATTAAAAATTATATATCTTTATATTTTAATAATATTATAATCAAATCCACTCTATTGTTAAAATCATACTTCATAAACCAAAATGCTTGATTTTCCTTTCCTTAAATTTGACCAAGTTCATAGATTCATCAATTATAAATTCAATACAATTTAAAACTATTTTAATTCAATTAAAATAAGATTCCTAAGATTTTTTTAATTTCTTAAAATATATTAACAATAGTTTAAAATCTTAGTTGATGCAGTGCTAAAACCCATGATTCAATTTCTTAAAAATCACTTAATTTACAAGATTTCTTGCATACATAGTTGTGTCTAATCTCTAAAACTTTGTAAGATTTTATAAAACTCACTTCCAAAAACTCAATTAAAATGTTTAGTTATATAAAATTCAAATAAATCTTTATTTAGTTTACATGAATGAAATAATCAGATAATTAAAAATCACTCTATTTCTAGTTTAATAATTATCCTCTCAAAGTTTAAATATAGTCATACTTTAATATAAAATAGCAAAGTGTGGGCTTTATCTAATTTATTTATTCTACAAACCTATTTTTAAGTTTTATACAACTTGACTATTATACTTTTTTAAATTAAAAATGAATATAGTTAATTTTAAGTTAAATTTTTAATTTCTCAATTATTCATAAATAAAGTTGTAAGATAATTGGTGCTTGAATTGGTCATGGTACTTGACTTGGTAATGCTACTCTTTATTACATTGTGGTTGTATTTTCCTTCTCTCCATGTAATTCATTCTTTTGAAGTAGGAGCTCCTTCTTGCATGATTTGTTTTATTTCCTCTTTTTATCTTGTTTTTGGTTCAAATTTCTATCTTTTGACCTTGATAGGTAATGTGACATGAATTCAATGGATGGGGTTAGAGGACCCTCTAATATTTATTTTAAATCTATTCATAATGTGAATGAGTCAAACAATTCAAGGCATGATGAAGTTGTTCACTTTCTTTTGCATGCAATAAAAAAGACCAAATTTGAGTAACAAATGATCAATCATTCAAGTTTTAAGGGTTGCCTTGAGAAGATAAAATATATATTGGTATTGGTGAAATTAATCTCGATCTAATTTCATATGATGTCCTTTGTCAAAACACGCTTTAATTTGTACATTTATGTGCATCTATATTTCTCTACCATTTCTAGAAATCTTGGCTCAAAGGAACACAAACCTAAAGGGAGTCATGTTAATAATTTTAGCTGCAAATGGATACCTTTTTTGTGGTTTTTACCTAGAATTTTGGATTGAAACATAATGAAATACCATATTTTCATAACTCGGAAGGTTTCGTTATAAAACCTTTGCATGCTGATTTTGACCCAATGGAAGAACTTCTAGCTAATACACTTGTTTGGATTCATCCTCCTAGATTTCCAATGAAGTTCTGAAGGTAGAAAATACTCCAATATATTTGTAGTTATTGTCTTCTTAAATTGTTGATTGAAAGGTAGCTTCTTTTTATCATTTTTGTATTGAAACTAATTTGAATAAGCCTCTCTTGGATTCTTTGGAAATAAGTTTAGGTACTACGAATTTGTTGAACAATGGATTGATTATGAGGCACTACCTTTTTGATGTCAAGTATGCCATGAATTTGGTCAAATTCAAAGAAATTATCCTAAGTGTGGAGGGTATGTGTAGGATCGTGGTATGCCAAAAAGTGGCGATGTGAAAAAATGATCTTTTCACCCGTCCAAAAATACAAAATCGCATGTTGAATTTTTTGGTATGCCTAGGTGTCAGTACACCTGGCGAAAGAAAACACCAAAGTGTAGAACATATCAGGATACAATAACTATCAGATACTCAATACCTATAATATATCCAATATGTAATGCATCATAAAATTGATATTATATAATAATATAATATTATGCATATTAGATTATAATATGTAACAATAAAATGTTATAATATTATATTATTTAATATTATTTAATAATATAAAATAATATTGTTTAATATTTACTCCTTAGTATATTTTAATATTATATTATAATTTATTAATATAATAAACTATAATACATTATAATATATTATATTATATTATATTATAATTTAATACTCTCTCTCTCTCTCTCTCTTTCTCTTATATTATAATATTATAATATTCATTGTATTTTAATATTATGGTATAATATATTATAATACATTACAATATATAATAATATATAATAATATATTTTATAATATATAATATATTATAATATATATATTATATAATATGTGAACCCATCATGATTTGTCATTAGATGTGCAAGCTTCTTCTTTCCTTGTACACAACATGCTAACTAGTAATATGATCTCTCATCATTACCTTGTGCTGCAACCAATGTGAAAAGATGTCCTGGTTGTAGATGATCTGAAAGACAGTTGTACTCAACTGAACTTTCCATGTCATCATTTCTTAGAGATATTGTGAGAGATAAAGGAGTTAGATATTGTGGACCCCATGCATCCACCCACTCACTTGACTCACACTGAAAACACATGGGACAAAAATAAGCCAACTCTCATGTCCAAATGGTCCATGTACTTGCATCTGATCTTCAAAATGAATGCATCTTTTAAGAATATCCAATTGTCTAAAAATCTAATCTATCCCCTATTGGCCCTCCTCAACTAACCAAAATAATCCGTGGACTTCTGAATCAAGAGCCCACCTTGTGGCAATGCTGAACTACACCAATCAATAACAAAACAAGCATCACAAAGTTCTGCACTTCAAATCCTCAATTTCTCCTTAACTAGAGCTCTCTTCACACACATACTTTCTCCATCATGCTCCCCTTTCCCATGCATGACCTCAAAAAACTCCAAATGTGAGGTACACCCCTCTCTGCATACAAGTATTCTTGAATTGAACAATGCGGTTATATAACCAAATGAGATGTCTATCCATAGCAATCTCATTTTTCCGCAAGAACTCAAAAAAAATTCTCAAAACAATGTTGAACATACTCAGAAGAGTGGGATCTATCATCGCTCATATAAAAATGGTACTCTCTAATGATCTTTCAGTCATATTCTATACTATCAAGGGAATGTCTATATGTTATGTGGACAAAAATAACAATCTAAATGGAATTGTACTGTTGAGCTCGCAACTCATTTTTTGGTTTCAATGTGTAGTTCTATGCAAAGTCAACTACTGATATAATAGTGCCAATCAAGGAAAACTCCTCACAAATCCTAAATTGTTGATCTAACCACTAAGACTTGTGACTATGCCTTGCATACATGTAAAAAATACTTTT
>BSBK01001823.1:95000-142800 GCA_027943335.1 Chamaecyparis obtusa | reverse complement strand
CTCTCTATCTCTCTCTTTCTCTCTCTCTATCTCTCTATCTCTATCTCTGTCTCTATCTTTGTCTCTGTCTGTCTCTCTGTCTTTGTCTTTCTCTCTCTCTCTCTCTCTCTCTCTCCATCCCTCCTACATACCCTTGATATTTTCCCTTTTTCTTGTTTTACATAGGGCGCATGCGCTATAGGGTGTGTGCCCTATTTAATAGTATTCATAACACTTTTTATTGTTGCTTAGGCCTCTTGTGCTATAGTGCACTTGCGCTATGCAAAACTAAAATAAACGGTCTTCTTGGCCAAGGATCTCGTGAAAGATGCCCACTTTCTCTATTGTTGTCTGAGTTCTGCATGTTATCCGACAAGTATTCACTTTTCATGGTGTTGATAGTTACAAATAAGCATATTCTATCAATTTGCACCATCTTTATGTTTAAAAATCAACATCGAATTATGATAGTGAATCATTATCACCAAAATTTATCGATTAAGCTAAGTTTTTTATTTTTTTACATGTCAAATGTGAATAAAGAGTGTTTTGGTTTTGGTATGATATAGACTCAAGTTCAATACATAATTAGATATAATTGTAATAAATTTTTATTATAATTTGTCATATTGTAAAAGTTTTATATTATAATTTGACTTATTGTTTTACATTTATATTATATTTTTTAAATTTTGATGAATTCATATGTAGAAATCATCTTCATGCCAAGGAAATGAGCAAAGAATTTAACACTGAAAGAGCATGAAAGAGAAAAAGAGAAGAAAAAGGAAAGAATGAGACAACTTCATGAACAAAAAAATTTGTTACCATAGAAGAAGATTTTTCTTTAGATGAGGAACATGAAACATCAATACAAAGTAAGAGAGAATTGGAATTGGAATAAAAAAGACAATGAATAAGAAACTTGCGTGCAATGAGACAAATGAATTATGAAGATGTGGGGACATCATCTATGATTTCCCAAGTTCAAGAGACATCATCATCCAATGTTCAAGGCACGCCAATGTATCACGTTGAAGGCACACCATTGTCTACTTTCGAAGGTGGAGGCACACCATTGTCTACTTTCGAAGGTGTGGGAACACCCTTCTATCATGTTGAAGGCACACCATTATCTACATCCCAAGGTGTAGGCACAACATCATCTTATGTTGAAGGCACACCATTATCTACATTCCAAGGTGTAGGCACAACATCGTCTCATGTTGAAGGAACTCAAAATGGTATGAAATTCACACATAATGTTTTTGATGCTCCTAGAATTATTAAATATAGAAAGCCAAAATATTTGATTGATATTGATACTAACATTTTGCAAGCAATGCCTGACAAGATTCCCAAGCATAATTGTCAAAGAAATGTTAATCGTATTTGGAGATCATTTTTTTAGAATTTAAACATGACAGGAAGATGTCAACTATTTTTAAAAATTATTAGAAATCTAAAATTTAGGCCCATCATGAATATTCTTGGGCTAAGACCGATGGATGGGTCAAGTGAAAAATCTATTGTAAAGAATCTAATGACTGCATATGAGAGTGTGGGTTCTACATCATGCATGAAAGATAGTAATGTCACACGATGTGTACTTACATCAATGATAGTATGCACTCAAAGGAAGAAATCTTGACTCATTAGAAAGACAAGAAAAAAATTGAAAATAAGTAGAAAGTCTCTAATGAGAGCCCTGGGAAGGCGTCAAAGAGTGGGAGCTCTAAATAGAAATGAGTTATGGGCATTTTTCGATAGAATACCGTGAAAAGATAAAGCAATTGTTGAAGCTTTGAAATCTTGATTGAAGAATTTTGGAAGAATAATACATGGGTATCTCCTAATCAAAGAGATGTTGTAAGAAGGAGGATTGGTAGTCAAATTCATGTTCCACATCCAAAACATTTTTTAGATTCAACTCAGACACAATTCTTTGCAAAATTTATTCATATGTATCCTCAAATTAAAATTAGTCAGAGATATTTTGAAATGTGTAAACCTTATTATGTGAAGATAAATCACACACGCACAACTTGTTGTTGTAGGGTACATATTGAATTTTCTAACCATTTTCAAGTTTATAGGAATATATGTGTACATTTGCACTCTAACAATGTTTAGTAGGATTGTAACATAAATGTCCCACCTAGATCTTTGAGGGAATTAATATCTACCATTTTATGTGAAAGAGTGGATGGTCAACAATTTTACAATCTCTCATGCTTGAATGGTACATGCATAGTGTATCATCTTAAAATGGAAGCACTTCAATGATAAGAATGTTTAGTCCTCCAAGTAAGTGGTCTGGGGTCATGTTAAGCACCTTGACCAGGTCTTTGCATGTATTTGGCTTTCTCCCCACTTTCCACTTCCTTCCTGCACTTGATTTCTTCATTCTAAGTGAAATTAGGGTTAGGATCCCAAGGATTCTCCTTAATTTCCCTCTCCCATGGCTCTATTTTCTAGGTAGGATTTAGAAATAGGTCCTCTTGGCTTTCATCAAAGTAATCATAGGATTTTATGCTTGTCCCTGACATTCTGTCCTATTTTGGTATCATTTCTAGGTTTCTGGGCATCCGTGTGACCTCCTGACCTGGTTCTGACTGAATCTGGGCCTAGGGTCAAATTCAAGGTTGATCTTGACTAGGTCAGGATCAAGCTCGGGCTTGATTAGGTTAGGTCCAACATTTATTTTTCCCCCCTCCTTCAAATTTCCAATTTCCTTGATTTTCGAGCATCGAGCTTTCGGGATATTTGTTTGCCCGCCTCCGGGTCGGCCATTTTGGGTTTTGGAATGGTAAATACTATAATTTCATTTAATCTAGGTATATTTTCTAAAGG
Organism: Chamaecyparis obtusa; assembly: GCA_027943335.1. Taxonomy (NCBI): domain Eukaryota; kingdom Viridiplantae; phylum Streptophyta; class Pinopsida; order Cupressales; family Cupressaceae; genus Chamaecyparis; species Chamaecyparis obtusa. The sequence goes on along the minus strand of BSBK01001823.1, from coordinate 139,968 downwards.
TTAGGACCTAATTGGGATTTAATTCTCCAAGGTGGCCCCTCTAGAGGATTGTGCCCTAGTTCACTATAAAAGGAGGCCTTCCTCTCTCATTTTCTCCATCAAGTTTTTGTGAAAGAATCCATTATTCATCCTCACTCAAGAAATTTCATGTGCAAGCTCTCAAGGGAAAGAAAGTGAATTCAAGAAAGTCTTCAAGCATTCAAGTGTCCAAGCATCCATCCATCAAGGAGATCCATTGTTAGCCATCGAAGGATTCAATCTCTTTGGAGCCCCCTTGAAGATCCATCCTTCTCCATTCATCCAAGCCTTTGCATATGCAAAGATCAAGTCATGATTGGTGTTGAAGATCAAATACCATTGATTGGAGACATCCTACCTTCATTCTACATCCATTGAAGCATTCCTACTTGTGGATTTGAGGATTCGAATCCTCTACAAGGACTTCAACATAAGTGAGGTGATTTGTTTCAATTACTTTGTTTATGCACAATATATTTCAATTCAATTTCAAGGTTAATTCCTAAATTGGGGTTTGACCAAGGAAAACCCCTCATACAACAAAAACCCCCATTTTATTGCATGTATAGGTGCAGAATTTTAGATCTGAGAGTGAATTTAGATACCCTTTTCGGCAAAATTTTGAGATCTACGAATAGAATCAGAATCGGACTTCAAATAAAGAATGTAGTATTTGACCTTTTATGAGGGTCAAACCTGACCTGAGCTCATCTTGGAGAAAGATTTTTGGGTTTTCTCTATCTCGACATTTCGAGTCCGGAACAGGTTGTAGATTTTCCCAAAAATACACATAGACATCAAAATTTGACATTTTCTAGATTTTCCCTAATTTGAGGTTAGTATTTGTACTTCAATTATTCCATATTTCAAGCATCATTCCTTTATAGGGAAATATAGGATTTGATCTCTCTCTCTCTCTGTCTCTCTCTCTCTTCCATATTCTTTATAAAGTGATTCGATTGTGTATTAACCTCTTGGTTGATCAAATTGGATCTCTTCTTTGGGAATTTGGGTTTGAGAATAGATCTCATATTTCCTCCTTTACATTTGAATAGAGGTGAATCCATTTTACAACTATTCATTTTGGTGAACCTGACTAGCTTACTCTCTTTCTTTTTTGGTGTTAGATTTTCCTTTGTCTTATTGTGTGTGTTCACCTTCTCTATTCATTTTGGTGAACTTGACTAGCTTACTCTCTTTACTTTTGTGGAATTGGATGCCTTATTGTGCTTTCCTTTTATCTTGTTACTATTAGATTTCTCTTTTGTGTTAAATCTTGCATGCTAACTAGATTTCAAAAATACACAAATATTCATGCTTTATGTGTTCTTAGTTTAGTTCATTTGTATTACATTGCTTTACGAGCTTTACTACCACTAGTGCTACTTATAACATTCCAGTTAGATGAAGTCATAGAATCATGGGTGCCTTTGATCCTGAATCTTCTTCTCCTTTCCTTAGGATCCTAGATGATAACTTGATTTTTCATGATTCCAATCCTACTATGGAGCAAAAATCTTCTCACTCATCTCATGATGAGGATGACACTTTAAGAGTTCCTCCTAAGAAATTCCAAAAACCTTCCATTGAACTTGATAAAATGGGTAATTGGCTTCTTGAAGAGAACCATAATCAAGATTCCATTCAAGCTATAGAGGCTCTTAAGAAATTTCTCCATGATAGTGATCAAGGTGTTAACCTCTTGCATGGTATTACTCACCTTATGCATTCAAATGTTAAACCTTTAGTTCAAGAAGCTCAAGATTTAGGGTTGATTCCTCCTATCACTAGTGTTGAACCTCCTTCTAATCCTTTACCTAGTATTTGTATCTATACTCCTTTGGTGACTGTGATGGTTCCCTCTATTCCTATGAGTGTTCCTCCTATTTTCCTTCCTATATCACAACCTTCATATCATAATGTTCCTTTAAATTATTCTAATATGCTTCCAACTATAGTTCCTAGTCTTCCTCCAATTGTGTCTTCTATTCCTGTAGCTTCTTACACTTTACTATTGTCATATTTTTGCACATTTTGGAAGCCTAATTACTAGATGAGCTACTATACCCTAGTTTGTGTTATTAGGTGGTCTTGCTGATATTTGTGTTCATTTCATTGCAAAGTACATGAAGATAAAAAGGAAATGAACTGCATCTACATCTACACATACATCTATCTGTGGCATTTATACTATTCAAAGAAGCAAGAAACTGAAACGAAAGCATCTATCTAGGCTCACATAGGCTGTGAGCATAGCCTTTACCAAGATTGAAGGGATGAGTGCATATATACATAAAGAAAATAATTGATATGGGGGTACTAGACATTGCCTGGTATTGGTGTCCAGATCCGGTCCTGTCTAGTGAGCTCCTAAGATCCAGAACCTACAAAAAGAGGAGAGGGGATTTGGGTTAGATCCAATGGATCTAAACAATGGATGTTATCACAATACTATGAATGCATACATACACTCAGCCATGCAACTCTAACAAGGCTGTGCTTAGGGCATGTGCATGAGAATTAGCCAAAGAACCAAAAGAGGCATCATGTTTTCACTGACGTGTTTGTTTCATGTGCAGATATAGGGAAGCTGATCCAACAATGAATTCCATGAATGATCTGGGCCCTTGATGCAGATCATGATAGGGAAACCTCATGATCTCCATCATGACTGCATCAAGGGCCAAGGGCACACATAGTATGTACAGATGAAGAGCATCCAGATGATTTAGTATCAATGAGGATCAATCAAGCAGCATGGCATGATAAGCAAGTACTGGTATGAGGATGCAAATAGGAGCTATGTGTTGTAACATGGGCGTGATATTTTAATGAGCCAGTAGGGGCACTAGGGTATAACATCAATCAAGCTATGATGAATGAATAACAGAACTCTACATGGCATCAAGGATAACATAACTAGAATGGGCAACACATGATCAAATAATGTCATCGAACTGTACAATCAGCAAATAGGCATGAGATATGGGGGCACCATGTGATCTATATAGTAGGGTAACAAAATATATCTCCATCAATAGGGCATATATATCGGTGTCTCAAAGAACAGTAAAGCACCATCAGGAAATATAGTGAATCAAGGATGCTAAATAGCTTAAAAAACATAGCATTGTCACCAAATCAAATAACAGTGAATTCAAGGTCACCGATGCCCTAGTTTCAAATTCATGGCTCTCGGTCCTTATATTATCAGTACTAAAGTTGTAGCAGTGCTCTACTTTCAATACAAAGAAGTAGTGAATATATAAAAGCATGTTAGCAAGCATCAATACCATGAACAAATAGTACAACTACAATATCAGCACATTGCCCACAGGCTCCCAAGAATAAACAATGGAATATATGGAACAGTAAGTATCACGGCATAATACAAGCCAAGACCAAGAATATGGTGGGATCGGGTTTTCAAAGCACCAAAGTACATGTGGAGATAACAATGGATGCAATGCCCCAATGAGTCATCAAATAGGTTATGTGATTAATAGTGCCATAACAGGGATCAATGTAAGCAAATAGGGATACCACATGGAATAAATGACAAGCTCTCAAGTCCATACATCAGTAGTACAGTGCCTTCATGGTGTAATTGGGCAAAGCATCAACTTAGCCTCGAGAAATTCAATACACTAACAGTATGCTCTCGGGCCATGAATAGAAAGGGGGTAGCATGAAACCAAACATTAATGCCCTGTCGAGTGCTCGAAGCTGTACATAAAGAGGCAACAATAACAAAAGAAAACAATGAAATAATATTCAATGCCCTATTTTTTCTCTCAAGTCATCGAGATTGTTATGTAACAGCAGATGGCTCCCCAAGATGCTCTAGGGCTGTGCCAGATGTAATAATAGTGAACTTCTAAACATGATGCATTAATGACACCATGACACCAAACAGAGAAAGCATCAGTGCCACAGTGCGTTCATGCACAAAAAAATCAAATATAAATAGTGATGCCCTAGGTACAGTGAGGGTTAACATCAAAGCATATGCCCCTAATTTTATAATGATAAATGCATATCAAAATTGTATCTTAAATAGTGCATCACAATATACCAGTGGTATCCAAATACAAATGCAAGTATGCCATGCCCGAGAACATCCCCAAATGCCATAACAAAAATGTTGCAAGTTTATGATACCATTTGCAGACCAATAACAACATAGAGGAAATGCGATACATGCTTACAATCAAATAATATTAGTGCTTTTCCCTGGCTTTGCTTGCGGGACATCAAGAATGGTGCAAATATGATGCCCTAGCCTTATGGCTCATCAGGCTATAACAGATACAAAGCAATGATGCTACATAATACATATGCCCTAGTTTTATAGTAACCAGTGGAATTGCATGAAACAATATCAAATTCAAGCAACTCAGTGCCAAGATACAACTTCAAAAGCAAATGCAAATAGAGCAAATACAACAGTATCAACATATACATCTAACACTATCAAAACCGTGCCCTAGCTGATACAACATTTTTTAGTATGCAAAAGGAATGAAATGAGCATGTGCATGCCTACCTCGAGAAGATGTTGCCAAGACTAGAGTGATGTTTCTAAATCAGAGTTGTGAAGATTGTAGTGGATTTGGAAGGTTTCCAAGTACCAAGTGTGGGAGCTGTGATGCCGAGCTTTCCATCTTCGAGTATTGTTTTAATGATATTATCTTTTCCTCCCCTTTTAGGGTCGATTTGTTATACCAATGCCTCAATACTTTAGGTTATGTATGTTTATTATTACATGGATATCCTCCCATTATTGGGGAGTTGATATTTTACATCTTTTTCACATAACCTATAGTTTTCTTAGGGGGTTAAAATTTCATGTTAATGTTATTATATTTTTTTAAAGATGTGCTTCCCCTTTGGTTGAGGCTTTCCTTTAAAAATGTAATTATATCTATTAGAGGTCTTAGTGGATTTTTTTTAATGTAAAAGTCATTGCTTTACCATTGTAAGATGTTAGGCAAGTGGCATTTTTATGAGCCCTTGTCAGATATCAGTTACAAAACATGACTTAATGGGCATGATGGTCATCTTTGATTGTCTATTTTTAGGCCCCCACTTTCCTCACCCCTAGGAATTCAGGAATCTGACATTCAGACCATGATGCTACCTCATGGGTCCATATTTTGACTTTTCTTTTCTTAGGAGGTAGTGGAGTTGAATGCAGATTCCTAGTTTTCAATTCATATACCTCTCACTTTTGGTGATTGAGGTTAGCTCTTCACTTTCTCTATGATATGAGTGTTGTAGCTCTGAGAGACACAATTGTACCAATTTCTTTCTAGCAATAAGAATTAATCCTTCTGTTCTCCTACACTTTTGGGTTTTGTTATTGAAATCTCATGCTAATATTATTGTGATATTTTCATGTCCTTAATCTACATTTTGAATTCGAGCATTCATTTAGAAAATTATCTTAGCTCAGTGATGTGATTTGTGTACAATTAGAAATATCAGAATTGTGAAGTTGTTCTTCCTTTCTGAATTCCAAGTACCTTATCTCATTGAGGGTTAGGAAAGTAGGATTGAGTTGTGGTTCAAATTTGAAGTGCCGATAAAGTAAACTTATCATCAATTGTAGTTTTCTTTTAAAATTTCAGTGGATCACCTTTCATTTCAAGTATTAGTTGTTTTTCTTTTCAAGCATTTTCTATCCCTTTCCTCTCAAGTTTTAGAATAGTTCAGTGATCCAAGGGGGAAGCCAACCCTTAATCTAGAGGTCTATTCTCAGTGAAGCATCCCACATCCTAAGAATAGTCCCATGTTTCATAGGATTGCTAGGTTCTACACTTAGCCATACTCGGGTGCAATCCCTAGTGACAACATTTACCTAGTGTGTCTAATGTTGCTACTCCTATTTCCTGTAATGATTCAAAAATCATCAGTTTGGATCAAACTGTGTCCTCCTTAAAACAACAACTTGCTTCCTTAACTCAAAACAATTTTACTATTCCTACATGTGACATGGGAAGTCCCTTGTCTTGAGACATCATTTGTACTCATGTTCCTCAGCAAGGTGAGATGCCTCATCTTGAGAATTATAATGGAAAAGGAGATCTTGTTCATCATGTTAAAACATTCCAAATCCTTTGTAGTGATTATGCTCATGACCATATGATTTTAGCCAAACTATTTGCTAGAACCTTTCATGACAAGGCCTTACAATGGTATTGTTTCTTGCCTCCTTATTCAATTGATTCCTTTCCACAACTTGCTAATGCCTTTATTCAAAATTTTCAAAATAATATTGGCCCACAAGTGTCTTTGATTGATTTAATGCATTGTAAACAAAGTGCTAAAGAAAAATTGACTGAATTTATTGGTAGATTTAAGCATTTGCATGCTCAAATTTCCTATCCTATTCCTAATATTGATATTCAACGTATGTTTATTTCAAATTTGCAAAAGGATATTAGAGATAAGATTTTGCTTACTAAATTTACCTTTTTTCAACAACTTTGTACAATGCTTCATCATTATCAATTACAAGTGAGTCAATTTGAGACCAACACTCTAATGGCTCCTATTCCAGTTGATAAGAGTGATGCTGCTCCTAATCCAAACAAGTTTCAAAAATTCAACAACTATGTCAAGATAAACAAACAAGTGAATGTAGTTGCTGATCAAGTTGTTGTTGTATCTCATAATGCCACTTTGGCATCCACTTCTTTTTGATTAAATCGTATGTTTACTCCTCTTTCTGAATCTTTACATGCTATTATGAATAGGTTGTTGACTACTAATATGATTACTTTACCTCCTATTCGACCCCTTTTATCTACTACGATTGCATCTAAATCTTTCATCAAAATGCTTTTTGTCAATATCATCATCAAAATGGTCATGATACTAAGAAATTTTATTCTTTAAAACATAAGGTTCAAGATCTAATTGATTCTAAGGTTTTATCTATTGATAATATGGATAGTAGTGGGAAAAAATCTGTCTCTCCTCCTAATCAGAACCTTCAAATTTATATGAACCCTTTACCTATGCATGATACTAATACAATTGCTCATCTATCTACTATGGAAATTGTGTATGATTCAAAGATGGATGATCTCAATCATGTTGTTAATCAAGTGGAGCATGTTGATCAATCTATATCTCCACCTCAACTTCAACCTCAACCCTCAGATTCAACCTCAAGTTCAATCTCAAGCTCAACCAAAACCTAAACCTAAAATGAAAAGTCAACCTAAACCTCGACAAAAATTTAAGAATAAAAGACCTCGGGAACTTTTAATTACCTTTGATGACTTTGAGACTATTAAAGCTCCTGATGGTCCCCTTTACATTGCTGCTAGGATTGCTCAGAGACCTACTCGTGGTTGTCTTGTTGATCCTACATCCTTAGTCAATGTTATGACTGAAGAAAATCTTTTTATGAAAAGCTTACAACATGACTTTTATGATACATCGAATGTATGGATTCAAACTTGCAATGGTTTTCTTTATCCATCATTTGGTTCTATTACTTTACTAGTTGAACTTTGTGGAAAAATTGTGAACACTACCTTTTTTGTGGTTCCTACTTCTAATCAGTTTCAAGTTAAGCTAGGTTTTCCTTGGTTGACTACCATGCATGCTATTGCTTCACCTATCCATAAGTGTCTTAAGTTCATTCATGATGAAGAAGTGAAGATGATTAATCATAGCTTATATCAACCTTCCAGGCCTAGAGATTGTGTTGCTCTTGATTTATTTTGGCCTTCATTACCTAATTCATGTCCTCCTCAACCTAATAATCTTTTTCGATCATATCAAGCTTATAAACATTGTAAGATTCTTGAATTAAGTTCACCTCCTAGGGATCTTAATCATGGTCTTTTACCTACACCCTCAATACCTCCTTTAACTATGGCTTCTAGTTTTGTTAATCAAGTTCCTTATACCAAACCTATCAAAGATCCTCTGATTGTTTCTCTTATTGTTAATAATCCTATTGATCTTCCTAAAGAACTTGTGAAGGATCTTGCAATTTCTCCTCCTAGTTCTCAACCTATTTCAAATAAATCAAAATGTAATCGATCTGCTAATGAACATCGTAAAAAGCATCATGTTGATGCTAAAGATCAAAGATCTCTACCTTCCTTAGATAAACCTATGCATAATGTGTTAGAAGAGATTGTTACTAATAATGATGTTCACATGCATGATTATGATGATCTTTTCATATCTTAGATCGTATTTTGATTAATTTGGATGAAGAAGATACTCTTGATGATATTGATGATGTTAATGATGAATATGAGGCTATTGACATTGACATTGATTTACCTAATATGCTTTCATCAAAATTAACTCTTACACCTAGTGTCGAACATTATGATTCTCAAGAGGATCCTTGTTTGGAATTGGCTATCATTCCTACTGTGTTGGATATAGTCCCTCTTGTGAGTTACCCACCTTCCATAAATGATATAAAATGAGATAGGGAAAGTCGGCGGCATGCTTGATTGGCTTGTCCTTCATGGTAGCTTTGTTGTTTATTTTCTTTCTGTACTGTGCTTCTCCCATAATGTGTTTGCTAAATTTTGTTAGATTCTTTTATACGATCCTTGTTACTTAGTTGGTGCAAGGTGATGAAGGAATCGAAACTATTGTTCAAATTCCTCTATATGTACCTCTATTCTTCTATGCGTTGTTCAATGTTATGTTATAATTGTGCTATTGTTCATAAATGTTTCTGTGTATAATTTGCTTGGATTCAAGATACGGTAGCACTAATTCATTTTGGTCTCCATGTCATAGTCTGAAAAGATTCTCCTTTGTATATGTTATGTGATCTTTCCTCCTTTGTGATCGTAGTTCTACTTTCTTTGGGGAATGATGTCAATTCATTTGCAATAATATCATATATATTGTCTTATGATCATACTGACCCCACAGTAAGTAGATCCCTTCTTTGTTCTCTGTATGTTTCTGTGATATTTCCCTTGATTTGTCTTCCTCTGGGGGCATCTCGACATGGAAATGTAATCAATAGAGTTGTTTATGTTTCTATTAAAGCCATTTCTCTTGTTAAAGTGTCAGCAATGACTTTAATGTGGGGGCATATGCTCTGCTCACCTATTGCACACACACACTTTTCGATACACATTATTTTTTCAAGATACTTTTTTCCCTTTTTGGATTAGTAACTAATCCTTAAAGCATGGATTTATATTTTAGGATCTCTTGATCCCTCCAGTTTCAAATACACATATATTTTGATCCCTTAAGCTCAGAGGTGTCCTTAAGATTGGATCTCTTTTGTTTTTATTTTTGGTTTCATTCTTATGGAATAGAATATTCCTAAGGATGAATCCTTGATGGGTTGACTAGTGAGTAGCCACATTCACTAGGCAGTTCAATTCCATTTTTCCAGTTGCGCCATTTTTCTATGTGGTTCACAATGGGACATAAGTTCTCATTGGGAAAGGTAATCACACCTTCTTTCTCTCTCTAGAGATGTCTCTCTTATTGTGATCTAGGAGTCGATGAAGACTTGTGTCCCTGGGGGCTTAAGGTTTCTCTTTGTCCCTTGGATTACGATAAGATTATCTTTTCATTCTAATCTCCTTTACCAAGAGTTTGCATTGAGTCCATACTCTTGCTAAAGTGGGGGCTTAATGTATCATCTTAAAATAGAATCACTTCCATGATAAGAATTTTTATCCCTCTGATTAAGTGGTATGGGGTCATGTTAAGCACCTTGATCGAGTCTTTGCATGTATTTTTCTTTCTCCCCACTTTCCACTTCCTTCATGCACTTGATTTCTTCGTTCTAGGTGAAATTAGGGTTAGGATCCCAAGGTTTCTCCTTAATTTCCCTCTCCCATGGCTCTATTTTCTAGGTAGGATTTAGAAATAGCTCATCCTAGCTTTCATCAAAGTAATCATAGGATTTATTCTTGTCCTTGGCATTTTGTCCTATTTTGGTATCATTTCTAGGTTTCTGGGCATCCCTGAGACCTCCTGATCTGGTTCTGACTGAATCTAGGCCCATGGTCAAATTTGAGGTTGATCCTGACTAGGTCAGGATTGAGCTCAAACCTAACTAGGTCAGGTCCAACCTTGATTTTTCCCCCCTCCTTCAAATTCCATTTTCCTTGATTTTCGGGCATCGGGCTTTCGGATATTTGTTTGCCCACCTCCGGGTTGGCCATTTCAGGTTTCAAAATGGTAAATCCTCTAATTGCATTTAATCTAGGTATATTTTGTAAAGGCTAGGGCCTAGTTGGGATTTATTTCTCCAAGGTGGCCCCTCTAGAGGATTGTGCCCTAGTTCACTATAAAAGGAAGCCTTCCTCTCTCATTTTCTCCATCAAGTTTTTGTGATAGAATCCATGCACTAGTACATTTGACATCATTTTTTGATCATTATTTTTTACCATTAATGAAAATGGTTTAGGTTGGTTGGGGTATAGAAGGAAAAAATTATTTTTTTTAAAACCATGCCCGTGTTCGTCAAACTTTCGACCACTAATATGAAGGTCGAATGTTTGATGAATAGGGGCATATTACTTAAAAAGAACATTTCAATTCTCATTTTCACTTTTAACAATTGCAGCAAGCGCACAAATTAGGATGGTCATTGCTAAGCTAAGGAGTAGAGCGGAGCTTATTCCTGAAGAGTGCACCTACACCTGAGGTTAATAGCTCATTTCATTACTATCTTCCATGGAGTTCGAGCTATGTTAATCTGTGTTTGCTATATTTCATTACCATGCACTGCATTGTCATTTTCTTGTACTCATCTCTGGTAATGTTGCTTGATATCTTTGATGGATTTCGATCCTAAAGTTAATAGGTTCCCAACTCATTCCATTATAGCATTTATCATTTCATTAGTTACATATATGAAATGTACCCAATTTAGGGCTTCGGCCTTGAAGCATTAAATCAATCTCCCCAAATTCTGAGCCTTCTGATTACTTGCATAAATTACCTTAACTTGCTCCCCTTCCAACAACATTGGATTCCCGTGGAGGAGATACAAGTTAAGGGTTGAGTCCCATAACAAAGCCAATCAAAATACCTTCGAACACGGTCTGTCGGAGAATGGAACTCTATGGAAAAAATGTAAAGAATACTACACAATCAAACTTAAAAACACATGAGTATGAATTTGGGGTGCGTTATCCAGAGTGTAAGTTTCTAACTAGTGGCGGACTATGTCTTAACAAAACATTTAACTGCACAATGAACAACAGTCGCAGCAAATACATAGTAGTCTAGTAGAACCTACAAATGTAAATTATGGGTTTCTATAATAACAGGGACTGCATATAGTTCCAAAACACCAGTGCTTGTTTAAGCAAACTGTTCCATAGAAATAATAGATTCCAAGTGGAGATGCATTAGGAACCTTATCACCGTTCACTGAGATGTAATAAAAGTTCCTTTTCATTCATTATTTGTTTGAACAAGATTGATACACAGTGTGCTAAAATTTAGATGCTGGTATCAGTTGACAGATTATAAGTTTTGAGTTTTCTTGCAACAGTCTAGGTTCTTTTCATAATATGACCATCCCATGAAAATCCAAGGGCCCTGGCTTCATGGGATGTGTTATTCTAACCTGTATAATATCCTACTAACTCTTGAAATGTAGAAACAATGCAACATTGATTGACTGTTACAGAACAGTGAGGGTTTTGTTACATCTCAGTTATGGAATGGTTATGTTAGGAAGGGAACAATGATAGTTGGTTATGAGGCTAATTCTTTTAACACTGAGGGAATGATGATAGTTGGTTGGAATGGTTATGTTGGGAATTTATGGGATGGTTATGTTCCCTGTTAGTTGGAATGGTTATGTTATGAATGGTCATAAGGAGTCTCTGTTACAAAATAGTGAGAACAGACTGGTGTATGTTTTTACTGGTGTCTATTACAAAAAAAGTAGACTACTTCAATATAAGGTTGGCTTCTGGTATTTGTTGCAGTACTAATTGCAATTGAATGATTTAGTAGTTTTAACATTCTTTTGTTGTGTAATGTTACTAAATTGTTTGCAGCAAACAAGTGCATTGAGTTGTCAAATTTATCTTTTTTGTTTTCGTAAGTGTTTTGCTTTTGCAAGTCATTAAGATCTCTGAATATTCTTGTGTTGTTTCTACATTATGTATGTTTTGTAACACTTGACAAAATTGTGATCTTGATAAATTTAGACATTTTCATGGACTGTAATCTTGACGTTACATGCATTTACTTCTGGTCAGTTTTATTTAAGTTGTGTTACCATTTCACATCTTTTAATCAAAATCTAGGTTTTCTCAACAAATACTTTGCAATGGCATTTGAGTCAAAAATCACAATAATGAGTAATAAGGCATTTTAGTTTTAAGAAAATTAACAATTTTATTTAGTTGCACAGTGCAAATACTGCATAAATTTCTCACTTGAATAACATGTGAGTGATCCATGAACCATTTTTAGTCAATAACCTCAATGCTTTGAGGCTAATCCCTTTTTGGACTGGGGCTGAATCAGGTCTCATTCATAATTATGAATAAATAGAATTTATTAGCACCACATAAAAACAATGTCACAAAGCTTACATTAATGAATTGGAAAGTCTTAAGAGTATGATAGCTATTGCTAATATATACCAATGAGAATAAATATTCACTGAGTTTGGGATTTCCAATATGTCAAAACTAAATTCATGTGTCTATAGAGAAATTAAATCCTTCCGCAATCATGAATAGAAATTGATGCTAGCTCTTCTAGCTTTCTTCAAAAGGCAATTAGATTGATGCAACACTTTGTTCAAAAATAGTATAAAATGCATTTTTCCATCATTCAAAAATAGTAATTAGAACTTTTCAAAATTTAACACTTCAGAAGGATAAGTTTTACTTTGTCTTCATCTAGAGGATGGGAATAGTGAACATACTAATCCCATTCACACTGAAGTGAATACTTCTGTAAATAAAGGCATGAATTGGGAGCCTCCAAATTTAAAGTTAACCCAGCTTAACAAGCATTATTGCTTTGAATTATTAGCATTTTGTAAGTTAAGGAGTCCTAGTTTTAGACTTTAAGCTCCATAAAACTAATCTGTAATCTTACTTCATCAAATCAAATAACAGAAACAATTCATGCACTAGAGCAAGTTTCTTGGCATTCAAATATTGCATACAAAAATTTTGTATTGATTCCATGAAATATGAACTTGGAATCTCTAAAGAAGCAGTTCTATGTCAAGATTCTTAACACAATAGTACCAAGGTTTATACAATTCTTTTGGAAACTAAATGGAAACTAGGGAAGTATAGAAGAACCTATTAAAATGCATGATTGTGGTTCCTAAGTATGGTCTTCAATAGAATATTAAAATGATATATGATTTTATCCATAACAACGTTCTTTTAATGTTATTGTTACACATTCATTGGATTGCCTTCACTTGAATTAGATACAAACAAGTGAAAACAATTATTTACAGTTAAAATTTTACATGGATGTGCTTAGATACAATGCAACTGATTCAATCACTCATGTCTAAAACATTACTATTGCCTATTTCCATTTCTTTGTAGATTTCTCCTGCCATAGTAGCTGCTCTTCAATCCTCTATTCCCTTGTAAGCCATTAGCACTATCAAACGTGTTGAATGCCATATGCAACCACTCAAGAATTTCTTCTTGCGTATAATATTCCTCTATGTTTGTGGCTGTGCTAGCATGGCCACTTCCTCTATGAGTACAAATGCTTCTATATACAACATTATTCCCCATACCATTCATGTGAAAACTTGGGTTGTGAGTGTTTGTTAGGCAATTCAAATCCTATGGAAAAGGAAAAAGATTTAGGGAGATTATCATATATGCTGCTGGATATCATCTCTTATCCTACGTTATACAAATAACAATGAGGTGTTAACAATTATACTTCTTTAAAATCCATGGAGCTAAATGAAACATATTATGTTCCTTCACACAAGTTTTCTATCAAACAATTTGAGTCATGCTTACACTATAATATAAAAAATCAATGTTCATGCTTAGGGAGTTCAAATTCTAATGGCTTGCATTAAAGAATCAACAAGGGAACTGGCAAAAAAGAGAAAATCACTAGCCTGAATAGATCAATGTACTACAAAGTACAAATTTGTTTCTCATTCACAATGTTTACACACTTTAATAGATCCATCAACAAAGTAGAAAATAAGTTACAAAATACAAAATTTAATCATTGTGAAAATGCATTCACCATCTTACAATAACAGATATACAACAACATAAAAATGCTTAGAATGCTTAAAGTTTAAATGAAAAATAATACTAGAGCTTTAGAAATGCAGGCATTACCAAAACAATAAGAGCGTATACAAGAACATAATAATACTGGGAAGTTAAGCGAATCTTATTCTAAAAGCTACTCCTAGTCATGGTTAAGATTTTCAGTATGAAGTTATTTGTCCAAACAGTTTTCTGATTTCTCACATAAGCACACAAGAACTGTCATTTGTACTTCATACTAGCTTTGATTTTTAAACCTAACAAGGCAGCGTGCCAAATTGAATTTTATTTTTCTAAATAAAATGAAGAAAACAAAGCCTTGCCATATAATCATATAACTCAAATGAGTCTCATAAAACTTCTTTATCAATTTCCAAATCCAGGCCATACTAAACTTTAGTCCTCTCATTTAATATAATTGTCTCACACATATGCTCCATCTATTGTCCTTGTACAAGATGGATTCAATGATATTTCAATGGTTGAAAGTTCACAAGGAAAAAGGACCATCATTCTACATCAATAATGATCCTCTCATAGTGCACTACATGATCTGAGATCTGACTCATTCAAACTTATGTGAAATACCTATTCTTAGCTTTAGCCTACAAATTCACCTTTGTGCTTTTTGTCTAAATGTACATTGACTTCATATAGGTAGTTGCCCATAGCTTAAGTGATTTTATTGTCTCCATAAAGGCCAGTTACCAGTTCTATAAATAATTTGTGTTCATAGATAATCAACCCAGCTAATCTTCTCTTGATTTGTAGGAGGGCTGCAATGTTAAACATCAACAATTACATACGCATCCAAGGTGAGATATGGTAGCAGTAGGGATGTGGCATGGGACCAGATAGGTGGCAATCTTCAATTGGTCATGTTAGAACAGGTAGATAGTTGCATGGCCTAAAATTTTCCACAACACATTGCTCAGTGAAATGGAAAATATAGTATCATTGTAGGTTGGATTTGGCCATCTTGCCCCTGGCCATTGATCTTGTGTCGACCATTAGATCTAGCCACAGTTTAAATAGTCAAACCAAATATACAATGGTAAATAAAAGGTTTATTACATGACACTTGGTCTCAAAATCATTGGGTGGAGGATAGATACACGGTTGAGGAACATAACCATCCCATAACTTCCTAACATAACCATTCCAACCAACTATCATTGTTCCCTCAGTGTTACATCTTAGTGAATGACAATAAGGTTCCTAATGCATCTCCACTTGGAATCTATTGTTCCTAATGTACCTTGAAACATATGAATCATTCCTGTTTGTGCATCCTCATTATCTGTCTCATATTCATGTGTAGTTGATTTAAACAATAGAGAAAGTTACCACCACACATCAAACATAAGGTGCATTTGATTGAAAGATTGGTCATTATCCCTACAATGACTATCCCAGAGTGACAACACTTTGGTGAGTTAATTTGTTTGTGTAGAAGTATGAATGGATTGGCTGGATCAATGGATTGGAATAGTGTGATGACTGTCCCATATCCATTCCACATGAATATGAGACAAACAATGAGTATGCCTTGATAAAATTGTTTGTGAATTCCTTAAAAGAAATTGCCAAAGAATGGTACAAAAATATCCTAGACAGTAGTACTATTTCTTCATATTCATATTTCTTCATATTTCTTCTAAATAGTGTGATGACTATCCCAACTAGAGAATCACAACTTTATATTATAGGTTCTTCATGGCACCTTTCAACTTGTCCAATTATGCAAACTACCTTGTTTGGGGCAGCTGTATCTAGTTGTGAGATTTTCATATTAGCAGTTCATATTGCACTATAAAGGTCTCAGTGCAATCCAAAACTAGTTCTCATACCTTCCACAGTACTAATACCAATCATGCAATATAAGAATTTTCATCTACCTTCTTTGTACAGGTTTATACATTATTATGCTATTAAGTGATTGGATACCAAAGTTCTTGCTACCGTATTTTAGGAACATCATTGATGAGACATTCATTTCACAATC
Organism: Chamaecyparis obtusa; assembly: GCA_027943335.1. NCBI lineage: Eukaryota > Viridiplantae > Streptophyta > Pinopsida > Cupressales > Cupressaceae > Chamaecyparis > Chamaecyparis obtusa. Next base: position 123,681 of record BSBK01001823.1, on the reverse strand, counting down.
CACTCATAAATTTAATTTTTAAAGGTAAGAATTGAGGAAGTAGAATTGTGTGAAATTTAATGTTGATTTGAGGCATATATTATTAATTTTTTTTGGTAAGTTAGTTCAAACATTAGGTTTTTGGTATTATACATGATGAGCAATGTGTGACTATAAATGCACACACACAAGCATTGACACTTCAAAAACTATCAATATGGAGAGTTAATTTTTACGTGATAAAGAGACTTCATGACACATAATATTATAAATACCTATTATAAAGGTAGCTTCATAGCATTTATAAATAGCTATTATAAAGGTAGCTTCATAGCGTTATATTAAAACCAACAAACATGTGACCATTCACTCTAGTGGAGATAATTGAGAATGTAAGACTATTATTCATATTTCTCTAATAGAGAATCATAGGTGTGCATGTATAGTTTTTTTAGAAAGTAAAAATTGACATTCAAATAAAAAGATATATTGATTTGATGAGTACTTGGCAAGCTGATTTTTGACTTACACTTGGATTTGGATTTGGTTTTGGTTAAAAGAATTAGCCAGTAACTTGGCATTTAAAAAAAATACTGAATTAAAAATTTGATTTAAAGCTATTTTCTCTTTCTTTTCCATTGTATTCTTTATTTAAAGTGCTCAATATGTTTGACAATACTACACATGAATATGAGACAGACAATGAGTATGCCATCATAAAATTGTTTGTGAATTGCTCAAAAGAAAGTGCCAAAGAATGGTACAAAAATATCCTAGACAGTAGTACTATTTCTTCATATTTCTTCTAAATAGTGTGATGACTGTCCCAACTAGAGAATCAAAAATTTATATTATAGGTTCTTCATAGCACCTTTCAACTTGTCCAATTATGCAAACTGCCTTGCCTGGGGTAGCTGTATCTAGTTGTGAGATTTTCGTATCATATTTCTCTCAGTAAGAATAGTTGTGGCATAGGATCCTTCAACTGTTTGTGGACCCTTTGTCTATCTAGGAGATTTTTGTACCTTGAAACATATGAATCATTCTTGTTTGTGCATCCTCATTGTCTGTCTCATATTCATGTGTAGTTGATTTAAACAATAGATTCGTCACTACAATGAGAAAGTTACCACCACACATCAAACATAAGGTGCATTTGATTGAAAAATTGGTTATTGTTTACAAGACAAAGGGTCCACAAATAGTTGAAGGATCCTATGCCACAACTATTCTTATTGAGAGAAATATGAGGGCTTGTAGCAAATATGTTAAGAGATCAGATATGAATATCTCACAAGTAGATAGATTACTAGTATTGGAAGTACTATGGACTTGTAGAGGCAATTTAACAGTTCAAGAAACTAAGAAATGAGTTTTCATTATGGTAAGCCACAAGAATGGTCTTGGGAGTATTATTGGAGGTGCTTAACTTTGGAAAGTTACCATGTTAATGTCATTAAAAAAATACAAAAATTTAAGGCCTACAAGATTTTATGATAATGTTCTATTTGAAATAGGGTGTTCAAGTTAACAATGAAATAAAAAAATCCATGCTTGTATTCATATGATTAGGAGAGCTTTCTTTGTGTTTTCATTACTTAAGAGCAACCTATATATGCAGGTAAGGAGTCCTACAATGTTATTCAGTTTCCCTAGTTATTTACCTGATTTTATTTATTTAAATCTACTCTTTACAACTATTTTTCTATCTCTACACCCTCTATTGCTATTGTAATTTGGTATGATAAATGTCCCTTTGCGTTGAGAAAATTATAGTTGAGAAAATGGTTGTTCAATAAAAATTTGTATATGCAGGTTGCAAACAAATCATCCTTCTTCCACCAATGAGTCATTCCATTCAAGAAAGACCATGTTTGACGATATCAATGCACAAAAAAATAGAGAGACAATTGCTAGACTGTGGTCTAACTTAAAAAGAAAAGGTGATGGAAAATGTTATTGTCCTTGAAAAATTTGTAAGGGCTTAAAGACTCAAAGATATCTAATCAAAACAGTTGAGGAACATTGTAGGCAACATGGTCACATTGAAGGGGGAAACAAATTTCATCCATTGGTATGTATTTTAATAATTTATAAAATACATAAGACATGATTTGATGATGACATCATGGTCATGGTTAATACAAGGTCATCATTTTCATATAGGTCAACGTCTCTGAGTTTCATGTTATGGACCATGACAATCTGGGGAATGTGGATTTCCAAATGAGGGAACATGGAGGTGTGAATATAGAAGTAGAAGGTAATGATACCATGGAAGAAGACCACAATGATGAAGAAGATCACAATGATGAAGATGATCACGATGATTAAGATGATGATGATGATGATGATGTTAATGCAGAGCTTGATGTACCTATACTTGAGAAAGCACATGAGCCCCTATATGAAGGCTCTGAAACAACTCTTCTTGCCATTGTATTGTTGTTGGTGAACTTGAAGGTTATGAATGGTTTATCCAATGTAGCAATGACACGTATGTTAAGGTATGTCATCTTTTTTCATTATTTTAGTTGTAATTCCCTTACAATTAACATTGGGTGAATCGTGTAGCAATCAATATTCTTTAAATTAACAAATTATATTTTTGGTTGTAGGCTGATAGGTGAGTGTTTGTTACCACCATCAAACATTCTACCTCGCTCATACCGAGAATTATCTTCCATTATGAAAGATATTGGAATGGAGTATCAAACAATACATGCATGTCTGAATGATCATATTATATATCATAAACAACATGAATTTGCAACAGAATGCCCTATTTGTCATATTAGTAGATATCAATCAGATCAAATAACAAAAAAGGTGCCTCACAAGGTTCTTTGGCATATTCCCATTATTCTATGTCTGCAACGATTATTTAGGTGCAATAGCTTGGCACAATTTATGGATTACCATGCATGCAATAGAAGTCAAGATGACATTATGCGAATGCCTGTGGATGGTTTTGCATTTAAGGAAATAGAGGAAAAATGGCCACATTTAAAGAAGAACCTCGTAATCTCAAGCTTTCATTGGCAGCAAATGGTGTCAATTCTTTTGGAGAGATGAGATCTACTTACTTGGTGTGGCCTATTTTTGTTATCAACAATAACATACCTCCTTGGTTGTCCATAAAGAGGGAGCACATAATGTTAGCACTGATTGTTCTATGTATTTTTTGATTTAATGGTCATCTAAATTAATTTATTATTAATAATCCATCAAAATGGTCATAATAATTATGTTATATTTTTGTTCATTCAACTAGGTAAGTACCTGGTTAAAGATATCAATGTATATATTGAGCCCCTTATCGATGAGTTGATGGTGTTATGGAATGGGGTTACTATGTATGACATCTCTAGACCAATAGGTTAAAGATAATTTCAATTTCATACAATGCTTGTATGGACAATACATGATGCCCTTGGGCTAACACATTTTTGTGGTATGTTGTCTTCTTAACACCTCTTTTTTGGTATGTTATAGTGCCAATAGGAAGTTAACACATTTAATCCAATTATACATGATCTTGTAGGTCTTCAGACAAAGGGAAAATTTGCATGTCCAATTTGTGGTCCAAAGACAAAATCTCATCATTCAAAAAGTTTAAGAAAGTAGGTGTTCAATGAGAATAGACACTTTCTCCACAGAAATCATAAGTACCAAATTACCGAAAAACATCTTTTCAATGGGAAAGAAGAGACTACATCAAAGCCATAGAGAATGAAACCTCACCTATAGAAGTCAGCATATAATAAAATAAATCATCGAGGTAATGTCATTCCATCTGATGGTTTTTGTATCAAATTTATATTTTGATATTGTGTTTTATTTATTGATGATGTAATTGATGCTTGTGAAGGTCATCAAGGCATCAATGACCAACTTCCAAAAGGACTACAAAGTTATCCTACGCAATTTAATAGGTTTCTGTACTACGAACAACTCCTAATTGTGCATTTGTTTGATCCTATGCATATTGGAAAGAATGTAACAGAGACATTATGGAAAATCTTGGATGGAAGGCATGACAAAGACCAAATTGTCAAAAATTGTAGTGACATTGAAGAATCCAACCATGCAATGAAAAATGGCATTTGATCAAATAACAATGGAGACCAAATTGATACAAGTGCCCTTAGTTGGTTTATTGTCGAAGCAACAGAGCAATGCTATAAAAGAAGTCATAAAAAAATATGATTTCCCACAGAATTTGCTAGGAACATAAATAATCTCATATCAAAGAAAAGTGAATTTGGACCAGGGATGAAAACACATGATTGGCATACATTTATTAAGGCAATTCATGTTATTTTGTATTCACTATATATTTGTATACTGCATGTAGTTTTCATTGCATTCTTTTATAAAATATTGACAAGATCATTTTACAAATATTGTAGTACGTTCTACCTCTATCTCTCCCACACCACTTTACCAGTAGTGTCAAATAAGTTATATATGATCTTAGAAAATACATGAGGTGGTTATCATCTAAAGAAATCAATAAAGAAGATATAAAATATTGGAAGAGAAAAATTTCTCTTCTTATGTGTGAAATGTAAAAGTGTCTACCTTCAACTTTTTTCAATGCACAAGAACACTACCTCATACATCAAGTTGAGGAAATTGAATTGTGTGGACCTGTACCAACTAGGTCAATGTGGATGGGTGAGAGGTACTTGAAATTTTTGAAAGGCTTGGTTCTACAGAGAGCACATCCCGAGGGTTCTATGGTGGAGGGATATATGGTATACCAGACCATAGTGTACATTAGTGAATATCTTCCTAAGTTTGCAGAAAAGATCCAGGTAGATCATATTTGGGATCCCAAATCTATTAACAAATTCAAAGGGGAGTACTTGATGGGAAAAGGTAGATTGAGGAAAGTGAGAGGTAAATCTAAGATGCTATTATAGCTAATTAATTCTTATAAATCTTCAATATAAGTTATTTATAATTGGTGTATTTTTTTGATACAGTTGGTCGAGAGTGGGATGCAATACATTTGTATATTGCGAACAATCTTGATTGGATGATGGTATGGATTGAATGATGTCAACAAAATGGTTACTCATTAACATGGGAAGGTGTTGCTTCATTGGTTAGAGAAGCTCATCGTAATGGAGATTCCAATGTTACGCCAATGGTAATTGATCTAGCACATGGTTTAAGAGATGGAGAGGTACGTACAAATTTATTAATGATCATGACTCGACGTATGTTTCATATCAACTTAGGATGATATAATTAAGTGCAAATTTAACTCCTTCAAAGTAGTTCTATTCATCATCAAATGGTACAGGTTATGACTAAATCAAAATGATCCAGATAGAACTATTATTCAGCATGATAATGGATTTACAATGATTAATACAAGGTCATTTGAGCCAGTTAGAGATGATCCCTATGTTCTTTCAAGCCAATGTGAGCAAGTGTTTTACTCAGAGGTTCCACATAAACAGGGTTGGTCATTTGTTGCTAGACATGATCCAAGAGGAAGGTCGATAAAGTATAATGTTATGGAAGAAGAAGATATTGAAGATGATGAAGATCAAGATGATGGTGATGATGATGATGATGATGGTGATGATGATGGTGATGATGATGATGGTGATGATGGTGATCATGGCGATGATGATGATGGTGATGGTGATGATGGGGATGATGATGGTGATGATGGCGATGGCGATGATGATGATGATGATGATGAAGATGATCAATGACAATTGAAATGATCAATGTAATGATTGAAATGATTTATTGCTTTCAATTGTAATGATTACATATTTATTGTGTTCAATTCTAATGATTACAACATATGTGATTTATAATTATCAATGTTTATATTGTGTTTGATTATCACCCTTTTTTCAAACAGGCAATTGACTACAGACATCGTCACCCCTTCTATTGACAATCTTGCATTCCATATATAAGGTAAATTTGTTCATGTTTACGATGTTGCATATTGTTCATGTTGTATTCTAAGTTATTTGTAGCATACATATCATGTAATTTTTAGCTGACTTAAGATAAATGATTAACATATGGAGGAAATTTGACCCCTTTGGCATGGATTGTGCACAGTGACATGGATCAGCAGTTATAAATCAATAAATAGACATAATTTTCTTATATTCTTCTTGTTTATCACTGAGCATGTATGTTATAAATAGACATATTATACAATCATATAATGTATATATAGACAAAGAAGAACCATATATAAATATAATTATATAATCACTTTCAACTTAGTACATTTTATATCTCTCATGTATAGACAAAGAAGAACCGTACGTATGGGTCACGACTTGATTATTCTATATATATTATTTAAATATTATCAAAATTTCATTTGAAGAGGGGACGTGACAATATCTCATTTGATGGATTGTAGGACCCACCAAATAGGTACTTGTCAGATCTATCTGCATCGAATGAGGGAAATGAGGGAATGGTAGATGAAAGTTCTACATGTAGTATGGTTAAAATAGGGAGATCAACTAGAGGTCAAAAGATTAGAAAAAAATTTGATAAACACATGCAATTTTTCCTTGCTAATGGGGGGTCATGTTCTTATGATGATGAGACCAAATGCGATATCAAGGTGCCCTTTCAGTACACACAAATTGAGAAAGAATGGGTACCCAATGAGCTACCTCCAATTAACATTGATTTTTGTGTTAATGAGAGGATATATCGCATTGCTCCATCCTCATTACATGGTTTGGGCCTATTATCCATGGATGGGATAAAGCTATGTTACAAAAAAGTTGTTGAATTGTTCAAGTATGTTGGTCCGTGTTACAATTACAATGATTGGATGTGGATTGTTCAATATAAAAAAAGTATGTGTAGGTATGCACTATTAGCTAATTATATACAATGGAAAGAAAATGATCAAAGTAAAAGATTTGCAATGTACATTGATGGGAGACCAAAAGAAATAGGTAATATTGTGGGTTTTATAAATAGTATGTGACCTTCCTCAACTAATAAGCAATCCAATGGCATATTTGAGGTGCATGAGGGGAATCAAGTTTTTGTATGTGCTATAAAATCAATAAGTGTAGGGGAAGAACTACTAATAGATTACCATTTAAATTGCATAGATACAAACAAAGTTACTATTTTGAGGGTGGTAAGTACTATATACCATTTTATTAATAAATTTTTTTTGCTATGTCTATTGCTTTCAGTTCACTGAAGTTTTTATGTTTAATCTTTGTCATAGGATGATATGGATCCCGCACATGATAGAGGCCACAAGGATGCTCCTCCCACCCATTCTTCAGCAAGGGTAAACCTTATTGAAATTGTACAAATTAGATAGTTGGAAAATGTTATATTATTACGTTATTTTATTTACAGTTTTAGAGTTTTTATGATAGTTTTACTGATATTCCTATCACAATTTGATGTTCAAGATAGGGGAAAAGTACCTGCAGTAAGTACAGAGGTAATATCTACCCCTTTTGATGATGATATTGCAGAAACGCCTAATGTAACAATTATGTTGAAGAAAAAAAAAAATCAATTTAGAAATAATGAGAATTTTGGATGAAGCAAATATTCCAACCGAGGAGAGGATGAAGAGGCTGTTTGATTTGAGAGTGCGAGTATGTCATTATTAAGTAGTAATGAATCTTTAGTTATAACAAAAGTTTAATAAAGGTTTATATTTTATACTCTTTTATGTTGTGAAGTAAAATATGTAATATGTGTTCTTGTTACAGGATTTTTTGGCAACTGATCCAGAACTTGGTCAAGGACAATGCGGTGAGGCTAGTACTAGCAGAGCTTTGGCTGGCACTGGTAAAATAATCCTTTAGTTGACAAGTTATAAGAAATTTTTTATTTGGAACATTCAAAAACTTCTTAAGTTAACTCTTACTTTTATTATTTCAGGATGTCTTTGCTAACAATGTATTGTTCAGGTCATCAAGTGTAGGAGACTCCTGCTAGGAGGTCGACGGACATCCATTCGAGATTTCCAAGTGCAATGTCGGCAACAAGGGGCATGCAAACATTGATGCCTTCATGATCTATTCCAGCTGGTAAATCATTGTTTTGCTATATTTGGTTTTGTGTTAATTATGAGTTGATAATTTGTACTTTAATCTTGGGTGCATCACATAGTCATTTTTTTTTTGGAGTAGGAGATACACCGGTGGCACCATCTGGTATGCCAGATACAGATCAGAGTACATGTATTGGTGATAATTCACCATCATTTCCTGGAGCTACCCATGTTTCTAGCATGAGAGTTATGCAGACATCGTTGTTGATTGACAATGATGAATCGATGCCTTTAAAATGTCCTAAGCTTCCAGGTACTTTAAATAATTATTTTTTATATTGTAATATGCATTTACCTATTCATAACAAGCTTTGGATTGATTATCCCATGACATTTTTTGTAGGAAACGATTCATTTTATAAGAAGCTTTATGACCTCGCACTGCAAATATTTGGGCCCACCATACATACAAGGTGGAACATCATAAGTGAACTAACTTTATCTCACTATTTTTTTTTCATATTATTAATTGGTACAACATTTTTCCTTTCATTCAGGTGTTTTCTTTTACTAGCTATATCTAACAATTTTGTGTTTTTTCTTAAAAGGTGGAACTTGCAAGAAAAAAAATTAAAAGTTCAGCTCATTAAAGATTTAGAGCATGAGTTTGGTAATAATATTTTTGATCAGAAGATGGTGTTAGAAAGATCTTGCAAACATCTTAAGACTGTGATGGACTCATATAGAAAGAGTCTTATCCAGAACCCAAAGTACGAGTGTCCTCCTTTTATTCCAGTGAGGGATTGGAATAAGTTCATTTTGGATGCAAAGGAGAAAGGGGATGCTCAAAGAGGAATTACACTAGCAAATGCGAGAAGGTATGCAATAGTATTAACTGCTAGTACATTAATGTAATAATGCACTAATTAGTGATCTTTATATCTATATCATCTAACATATTTCCAACTTTTCATAGGTTGCAGGACACATCAAAGGCAACAAAGGCCAGGCTGGAAAAGATTAGGCAGCACAGACTTGGCTTTGGTGGATATTTGAAAATTAAAGCATGAATTGTAAGTAGTAGTAAATGAATTGTAGAGAAAAATTATTTATAAAATGCAAATAATTTTGTTAATTAATAAAAAAATGCAAGGCTCTGATTTTAATTTAGAGGCCACGAAAGAACACAAAAAATTACCTTCAAGGAAGGCTATGAAGCCATGGCTGAACACCTATGGCAAGCTTCCACTGGCCCAACCGAAGAGTCTCCTGCATCATGTGCACAGGTAAATATGCCAAAAAATATATTAGAAATTGAATACTTGAGCAACAATCTATTTGATAATAATGTGCATGACATTGCAATGCAGCCTCTTAATCATGACACAGATCATACGTCACATCATGAAGCCACTAATGTGCATCTTACTATCCATGGAGGTGCTCATTTTCTATTTAAAACTAATTATGTAATTATTAATACAATTTAACATCTTAAATTAAACTTGGTGTACCTTTTTTGTGTATATTTTAGAGGATACAAAATCATGTCATGTTGAACGAGTGCTGGAGGATGTTCAGACTGATCACCATGTAGATCATGTGGCACATTCAAGTAAAGAAAATCTATGTTTTGTTCTTTTAAATTAATTTTTTGATTTATAGCTCTTTTACTTAAATAAATACTCGTAATTCACTAATATAAAATGGTGTGAATTTAACTCATGAAGTAGTTGTTATTGCAGCGGACCCCCCTTTGGTGCAGCGGCCTCGTGTTCCTGAACAGATGAGGAGGAGACATGCATTGGAAATAGAACCAGTAGAGGAGGGGAATGACAAGGACATTGATCTTCCTCTTAGAAATTACATGAGTAAAAAAAATAGTAAGAAACCCAAAAAGAAATGATTGTAATTAACATTTTTTGCTAATGAAAGAACATTGTCTTAATGGATGTAATTTTGTACTAGTAATGTTGAGGAATGATGTGTTAATGAATTCTTCATGAATGTTGTGTGTTAATGAATTATTCATGAATGTTGTGTGTTAATGAATTTTGTGTTAATGAATTATTCATGAATGTTGTGTGCTAATGAATGTTATCATGTGATTATAATGATTGAATATTATATTTAAAAAATAGCCGAATGAATGAATGAATGAATGTTATTAAATGTTAATGGGGAATTTAGAGTGATGTTAGGGGGGGGGAGGGGCCAAATGAGCTTCCACCTTCACGTGGTTGGCCTTGTTTAGTAGAGAATATTAAACTATTCTCGAAACCAAGTGAAGCTCAAACTTTAAAGATAAGCTTAGAGTTAATAGTGACAACCAATTAGCAAGTCGAAATGAAGTTCTTCGTTACAGGTACCTTTTTAGTTTTTAAAGCACAATGTCATGTCTTAATATTGTGTAGTTTTTTTCTTAAGTCAAAGTATTCTTTTACTATAAGAACATAATTTATGACCATTTTAGTAACTATTCTAACATCGCTTTATGAAAAATCCTATTTTGGCAAAGATGGTGATAAGTGGTGCTATCTATTCCTTTGGAGATTGGATTGCATAGGTTTGTATCTCAAAATCATTTTCATGTGGTAGAAATGCATACTTACAACCATTTCATTCTACATTTAAAAACATTGATGACACTCTAGACACAAAATAATCATGCTCATGCTGTTGACTTGACAGTGCTATGAAGGCAAACCAATTTTTGAATTTGAACGAACCCGAATGTTTAGATCTGGTCTCCTTGGATTTAGTCTTCATGGTTCTTTGTCTCATTATTACTATCATCCTAGTGAGGTAACACCTTTGCCTTCTTTCTTAGTCTCTTATAGTTCATACTTGTTTAATTTGAATAATTTTTGAGTTCCTTGCAAAAAGGGTATGACAAACAAATATGGTTATATAGGCTCTATTTCCTTTACTTGAACTTGATGTTATGATTTATCATTTGATATTTTATTATTTTGATGTTGAACTTGAAGCATATGATGATACGATGGTATGATCATGATGCTATGATTATAGGTTTATGGTGTTTTTGTTGTTTATATGATATTATGTGACATTCTAATATGGATTCATGATTATAGCCTATATCCATTCATAATGTTTCTCCAAATCATCCCTTTGTTGCTGCATCTTTGCTATCAATTTGTCTGCCATCTTCTATTGAGATTATGGAGATAAGTAAGATCAAGGTTCATGAACTTTTAGAGCTTACTTTCTCCATGTGGACCTTGTGTGAGTAGACATGCAAAATTTGAAGAAGGATTTAGATGAGCAACTCCAATACCACTAGGATTTGATAGACAATAACAAGGTGCTTTGATGCTATTGACCTGAGGCCAAGTACTTGTGCTTGAATGAAAACACACTCATACCAATTTAATAGAAACTACAAAACATTATTAATTCATTCCTCATTATTCGAATCATTTGGCAATTTTGAAAACAAAAACTATAAACAAGAGGATGAAGGATCGAAGGATAGCCAATCATTTTCTTTATTATTCCTTCCTTCGTTACATATTTTCTTTCTCCTTTCATTGATTCTCAATCACCTACTCTACCACTACTCTATCGGTTTTTCAGAGTGTAAACATAAAGAACTTTCAAAACCAATTTCAACCAAAAACTAACTCTGTAATATAACCGACTCTCTAACATACTAATTTCTCTAACAGTTTTCAACACCGATTAGAGTAAGCCCTAATTACATGAGAGACACTAGAATAGTATCGTGGAGTTGACAATGAGGTTGTTAACTTCGTGATTTTACAAACCTGCAATTTTACAAACCCTTTATTTATTATGTCTTAGACTACTAGGATTTAACCCTACTTGAGTCTTATGCTCAATTACATCATGAAGACACAAAAATGGCTTACTAAGCCATGTTACAATATAAATTATCTTCGTATAATCCAAAATCTTCAAAATATTGCTAGTTGTGAGATGCACCTGCATCATACTCTCGGGGACACAAAAATTCAAGTCCCATTGAATTTCCATAAGCTTCTTCTGAGTTTTTCAATTTCATGAAGGAAAAATGGAATCATAAAAATGATTGAATTGATGCCTCTCCACACAATGTACTGGTGCCAATCTTCATGGTGAATACCCTTCTTGGCATGTGTAGTGGTACCTCCTTGGAATTCTAGAAAAAATACATTAGAAATAATCAAATAGAGTTCTCTGACTTGGTAGATCACTTCCACATCCATACTTATGAGTTCATTATCTCAATTCCTCAATCCAATCTAATTAGACTTCAAATACCCTCCTAGGTTACCTAGTGTACCTAGCACCTCCACCATACCAAAATCTCAACCAAGCTTCTCATACTGACCCTAACACCTTGGATCATCTTATCATGGTACATTTGACATTTTTCAACTCTTCACCAACTCCAAACAATCCATCTTTCATCATTCTTCACTATAGCCCTTCAAGGCCTGCTTAGTAGCCCTGTCCAGACAAAAATATGCAATTTCCATGAAATGTTTCCAAACAACTTGGTAAAGTAATTATCTTTCCAAGTACCCTTTTGGGAGTTACAAAACCCATCTCAAACTCAAGACTTCATTCCTTGACTGGTGAACCTTTCTACTACTACTTGCTCTCTTTCCTAGGCCTAATTAGCCCCCTTTATCAAAGCAACCCTAAACTCCACTACTCTCCAAGACTCTATGACCTTAAACAATCTTATATTAGGTTTCTAAACCACCAATTTTCTACTTTTCTTGGTCACACTACTCACCCAACTCCCAAACCATTAAACCCTTGTTCCTAGGGTCATAAATCTAGGGCTTTGTGGAAAATGCCCTTCCCAGCAACACACAAGTACAAATATGGTTCAAACACTCTCCAATACATCCCCCTAGACATATTCCACCATCACATTCTTACTCCAGCCATCAGATCACTCCTATCCACCATTTGGTGCTTTCCAAGTGCACCTTCACTGTGTGTTCACCAGTCACTCATTGTTCTTTCACTTTGCACTCCACCCTACATCAATCTTCCATAATGTACATCTAATATAATTAGACATCTCCCATCCAAGTCATAGAGATCACAAGGATGGGAGTGCCCTTACATAGTTAAGGTCTTCAAAATAGACCACTGACTGTACCCTTAAGGAGCTAGTCTTTGTCACTACACCAGATAGTTTCTTGGTGTTCTCACGGAAAAAAAATGTAATGGAAATAATAGCAAGTAAAATCCCAAACAAATAAATGTTTTACATCCACACAAAGTAGAGATCATTCTCAGAACAACACACTGGTGTCTTGACTATCCACGAGGTAGTGAGTTACTAATTTGTAGAGAATTAAATTTTATTCATTCCAAAAACCTTTCACTTCATGCCTTTTCATATTTAGTATGATCTCTCCCCTCTAATAATGTGGAATAACCTCTAAATAGACTCCATCATCTCCCTCAAACCTGATAGCAACCTCTTAACTATTTGTAACTGTCTACAACAATCAAAATTGACTGTTCACAACATGAAATACTTAGAGATTTGTTGTCAAGTTGACAACAAAGTTGTCAACTTGACAACCTAAACATATAATGCCAAATATAAAGACTTCTAAAGGTTTTAATGATAACCTTTATCATCTTATAACCTTTACTAACCCAACTAACCCCATTAAGCCCATTTTAGGCCATTTTTGCCATTAGAGGCAATTTACAAAATCTTGCACTTTTAGTGCTTTTAGCATCATCTAGAGGCTCTATTGGCCTTATTAAAACTATTAAGACCCTTATAGGTCAATTCCATTAACAACTAACCTAGGATCAACCCTTAGTCCATTCTTAGTGACCCCTAGGTACTTTTGAGACTTCATAATGCCATTAAGGCTTACATTAAAGCTTTGATTACAATATGATCAAAATGTGATCAAAATACCATTTCAAGACCATGATAGGCCTTATTACATGTCTTGATGACCTTTGAAGGCCATTTGTCTTCCACTCCTCCTCGGGATCCATCAGTGTCCCTATGGCTCATCTTGCCTCCTGCTTGTGACCTTGGTGCTCCTGCACCACATCCTCAACCCCCTTTGTCAAGTCCTATCCAATGCATAGATGTTATAACCATCCATGTCAGTAGATCTTGCTTGTTGTTTATGGATTTAGTGTTGATCTAAAGGTGGAGCAGGGTTGCTTCTAAATTATGACACCGTCTTTCATCTTGCTTTGACATGTGTTTAACCATTGTGATAATTTAGTAGTGCATGCTCTTCTATTAGGATTCAAGGTGGATATTTAAGGTGCAATAGCAGAGCCCAAAGGAAAACAACTAAAGGTGTTTCAAAAATGCCAATTCAGGCTCTACGCAGTGACAGTGGAAGCAATTGGATAGAGGAATGGGACACTTCCCAAATTTGCAAAACTTTAAAGAGACTTACCTTGAAACACTTATATAAGGAAATGAGAAACCCAACTTCCTTATAAATGGAATAGTGAGCCTACATAAGCAAGGGATGATAGATCTTTCTTTGTAACCTAGGAAACAGAGATTCAACAATTATAGAGTTCAAATAGCAAAGAAGGCAATCAATTTATAAGGTGAATCCTGAAATGAGGATCAGCAGGAGTAAAGCTTAATGGCTCTCTTGCATTTAGACAGGAAACTCAGAACATGTATTTATATGATGTATAATTTTGGAAGTGAACTAGGGTATTTCTGCATGCTTCAACTGGCATTTTCTAGTTATTTATTCAGAACCATTCAATTGTTTTACGTGCATTTAGACATTTTGATATATATTCTCTTTTGTATACTTCAAAGCATATTGTGGGGTATTTATTAATAGGAGGGTCTTTTGAGATATGATCTGGGATCTATGTGAACATGAAATCTATTTCCATTATTTCAAGAATGGCTTGGTAATTACATATTTCTTGTTGGCCTCCAAATAAAAAGGTCTCACATTGTAGATGGGAAGTTGTTCATATCCATTTTTTCACAATTGTGATGATATATTTTAGCTATCCTTGTGTCAAAAATATTCAGTAGTAATACTATTATATATTTTTTAGCTGTTTGATCCTGATTGTCATTTGTCTTAAAGATGTCAACTAGAAGTATGACCTGATATGTTGCTAAATGCTAAGTGATAATGAATTCTATGAGGTCACACTTATAAACCTAATGACAAATATTTATTATTCTATGAGGTCTTGCATATATGTTTCCATGGTTGTCATCTAGATGTCAGAACTTTATAGGATAATATAAGATGATGAAAGCAATGATTCATCATTGAGATTTTAACAACATTTCTGACAAACTAAAGGTAACACTGGGAATTGCCCACAATGTCTTGGAACATTTTAGGTTAACATAAATATTTAATTTTGCAGGAAACAGGGCCAAATATTTTGGGCAATATCGGATTACAGACACTGAATCATTAGAAGCAGCTATGGAGGCAGGCTGGGACAATCCGGTTTGCTATAGAAGCCAAACTTTCTCCTAGGCCACCAATACCAAGTCTTCATCGTCATGGTGAAAATGATCATTGGCATGATGTTGGAGTTAGTGTTGCCAATGGTAACTTTTTGGTAGCCAAGGTTGGTTGACAAGAATGATGAGGTTTAAGTTACTCATGTTATGGATGCATTGATTACAAAATAGGCAGAAAATACTAGTTGTATAGTTAACATGATGGTTTTCTTTTGAGTAATTTGGAGTATTAGAGTGCTTTCAAGTTACAGCTTAAGGAGTTGTTTTTGTTTAGTTTCCCTTAATTAGGTCTGTGATATTACTCATTAGAATTCTTTGATGTATCTAAAGGATTTAATGTTTGGTCTGAGAGTATAGTACTTCATTGGCTTTTAACATTAGCCCATGAATGTTTTGTATTGTCTTGAGACAACGAAGAGGTGTTGTTAGTGGAATTGACTTTGTTTCTCTCACTCTACTATCCTATCTTATGTCGCATCCTATAGTTCTATGACTTAGTTGATCACAACTAAAATAGGACCTTGGTTGTCTCTACTTTTGGTATCCATGTTTCCTCCTATTTCTAACTTCTCATTCGACTGTAATTTATGCTATATTTTAGTTACCATAAATCCCAAACATATTATGAATTCATGCTACATTTGACACTGCAATGCTAATTATAGACAACCAATATATTCAACTAAAACTAGGAATATATTGAAATGGTGCACCGCAATTTTTTTTTAAACAACATTTTGGATTGGTCTCAATTTCGACCTTTCAACACTATTATTTTTTACTAGAATGATATGCATTTGACAGTCTTTTCCATGAACAATCATGAATAGTTCGATGCTATTATCGACCAGAATGCTATGCATTCGACGGTCTTTTCCACGAACCACCATGGATAGTTCAATGCTAAAAGTCCTAGTGAACATCTTAATTTCAACCTTCACACCAATTGACCAAGCCAAGGTGGTGGTTTTATTCCTCCACTTCCCAGGGATTGTTGCAGTGGATAATTTGATCACTAGTCTAGTTGAAATTTTGATAATTAATCACCACATAGACAATTCGATGAAAAAAGATCGACGAAAGTTTTAGTTGCTTATTTGACCAATTGTTGTAGACAATTTGACCTTTTCTCATCGAAATTTAGGGCAAAATTTACTAGTGCCATTATTCATCCTCACTCAAGCAATTTCATGTGAAAGCTCTCAAGTGCAAGCAAGTGAATTCAAGAAAGTCTTCAAGTATTCAAGTGTCCAAGCATCCATCCATCAAGGACATCCATTGTTAGCCATTGAAGGATTCAATCTGTTTGGAGCCCCCTTGAAGATCCATCCTTCTCCATTCATCCAAGCCTTCTCGTATGGAAAGATCAAGTCAAGATTGGTGTTGAAGATCAAATAACATTGATTGGAGACATCTTACCTTCATTCTACATCCATTGAAGCATTCCTACTTGTGGATTTGAGGATTCAAATCCTCTACAAGGACTTCAACATAAGTGAGGTGATTTGTTTCAATTACTTTGTTTATGCACAATATATTTCAATTCAATTTCAAGGTTAATTCCTACATTGGGGTTTGACCAAGGCAAACCCCTCATACAAAAAAAACCCCCATTTTCTTGCAAGTACAAGTGCAGAATTTTAGATCTAAGAGCGAATTTTGATACCCTTTTCAGAAAACTTTCGAGATCTATGAATAGAATCAGAATCAGACTTCAAATAAAGAATGTAGTATTTGACCTTTTATGAGGGTCAAACCCGACCTGAGCTCATCTTGGAGAAAGATTTCTGGGTTTTCTCTGTCTCGGCATTTCCAGTTTGAAGTAGGTTGCAGATTTGCCTGAAAGTACACATAGACATCAGAATTTGACATTTTCTAGATCTGTCCTAATTTGAGGTTAGTATTTTTATTTCAATTATTCCATATTTCAAGCATCATTCCTTTATAGGGAAATATAGGATTCTCTCTCTCTCTCTCTCTCTCTCTCTCTCTCTCTCTCTCTCTCTCTCTCTTCCATATTCTTTATAAAGTGATTTGATTGTGTATTAACCTCTTGGTTGATCAAATTGGATCTCTTCTTTGGGAATTTGGGTTTGAGAATAGATCTCATATTTCCCCCTTTACATTTGAATAGAGGTGAATCCATTTTACATCTATTCACATAGATTGTAGAGGTTTGTGACGTTTGACAATTTGTTAACATATGGAGAGTACACATGCAATCAGTAATGAAATAGTGGAATTTGGAAAATAAAAGACCGTGACATACAATCTAAAAAATGGAAAAGAGGCTAAAAGATGTGATTTAGTAATTGAAAAAATTCCAGTGTATCAGTTCATGGACATTTTTTGTAAAAAAATTATTTATGAGTATGCAAGGCATACACATAGAGAATGATGGTTGGATATGAAATTCAAGTTGTGCAAGGAAAAATTCCCACTTGATACCATTGTTTCAGTTGTGGACTTTGGAGAGAACTACACACTACAACCACAGAATGAGGTACAAGCAAAGTATTATAGCTCTAACAAGTTGCTATATTTGTTCATATAGTATTCATGCATTCACCAAAAATTATAGAGGAGAACAAGAAGATATTGAGGGAGTATCATTTTTATATCAGTGATGATCGCTCACATTCTACAGGGTTTGTACATGATTGCTTTCAACTATTTTATGGTCATTTGGAAAACAAGGGCATAAAATATCATCGAAATATCATATGGTCAGATAATTGTGCATCACAATTCAAGAATTCTCAGATGTTTTATTGGTTGTGTAGGATGCATAAGATTACTGGAATTCAATATATGTGGAATTTCATAGAGGCTGGTCATGGAAAGGGAGAGCACGATGGTGCAGGTGCATGTATTAAAAGAGCCTTAGCACGTGAAGAATTAGAGTACAAAGAGAAAGCAACATTGTCAGATGCGGGATGTATTGTCTAGTGGTGTAACACTACAATGGGTTTAGGTAATGAAGGTGAGTCTACAATTCATAGATTTTTTTGGTTGATGGCTAAAACTAACATTGCACCATATGAGGATTGTTGTACATTGACAAGATCGAGTGAGCTACACTCTTTTAGAAGTTGTAATGCAGGTTCATGGAGTATCCACACATGACATATAGCGTTCTTTTGTTCATCATGTGTAGATGAATATTGGGATGGGTGTGAGTCAAAGGAATGGGTTGGCAAATGGTATACATGTATTTTGAGTCCACTTGCCTCCTATCATCCCCATGAATCACTACAACTGACAGAAATAGAATCATCCATTGAATTTGATCACTTATCTAATCTAGTACAACTAGGTCTCTATTTTCCACATATGAATAGTATCAAATTTAGTACTTTATCATAAATATTTAGTAAACTAATGTCCTCATTATGTTTATATCATTACAAGCCATGTTTTTGTTGTTATTGCACCTGAAGACAATGAAGAAGGGACAAATTATTATTTGTGTCGTTGTGTTGAGGCAAAAAAGAAATTTGATCACTCGGTTATCAATGGTGAAGAATTAGAATACCCTATAGGAGCAGTGGCTGTAACTAGTACATGGCTTAGATGGTATGCTATGAAGAACCCTAGGTTGTGGTTTTTCAAGGATTGTGAGACACACAGAAAGATTCTTCATTATTCAAACCTTGCCATTGCATCAAATGTCCACTTGATCAGATATGGGGGAAGACCACATAATAAAACTCTTTGGAATGTTTGTGAGTTAGACCATGAGGCAATACTTGAGACAATCAAGGGTAGGGAAAACCCAATTGGTTCATTGGACTAAATGGAGATACAAAATATCGTAACATGTCAAATTTATATAGCACTATAAATTGGGTGGACTATAAATTACTCATGCATTACCCTGTATGTATAATGGGAAGTTTGTAAGATTTAATGACAACCTTTCTCTTCTATTTTTTGGGGCAATACCAGAAGGTTTTCTCTGCTCAACTCTTTCCTCTAGTGCTCCTATTTAGGTGAGTTGTAAATTTTTTTCTCATTATTAATAAAAAAAACTTTATCTTGTTATGCCAATGACTTGCAGGCACATAATACTTGGAAGACCATGGAAGAGCCTTAAGGAACCAACTCAATTCAAGGATGCACTATCTAATTTCCTTTCCAACTTCTCCCTCTTTGAAATAGAAGGTTCAGATTTTGGTTTATCCAGATAGTGTACCCTCCTAGGCCACCTAGTGTACCTAGTGCCTCCACCACATCAAAACTTGAACCGGACTTCACAACTCTAATCAAGGTTCTAACACCTTACAATGCACTTGTTTCCAATAACTAGATCCTTATAATATAAATCTTATAACAAACAGATTCTTCAAGCATAATCTAGAGCAGTAGATAACCCTTCCACATGACTAAATTAATTAAACTCCAAGTTATTAAAATGAGAGATCTATACAATAACCACATCCTTATAATAGAAATCTTATAGTTCAAAGATTTTTCATAGCATACATAGCATAATGTATGATAATAACCATAAACTATATTCATAATGTAACATACATAGCATAATTCATATATTCTTTACATACACTAAGATCCCAGTTCAACATTAACTTCCACACATTCAGTTCACAGTCACTTCTACCTCAAAACATCCAAACAAGCCCATTTTAACATAAACCCAAGCCAAAACCAACTTCTAAACAAGCCTTCCATAAACACCACGTACAAAAAACCTAAAATCTTCCAACAAAACCTAACCCAGAGCAGTAGGAAACTTGGTAAAATCCTTCCTTCATAAGCAGTATGCCTAGCTAGCTCTCTAGGCATAACAAACTTGACATCAATCTCAATTTCTCTAGAGGAAAGTGTCATGATCTTGTTATATTTCAGAAAAGAAGCAGCCTCGGGAGTAATCTTATCAAAAATATCAATCATGAAGCTCTCCGTGATAGCCATGGTAGCACTGGATATTCCCTTGGAGGGATGCACTTGTTTCAACACCTTGTATTCTCAGATTTCATTGCTTTGACTGTTGAATCCTTTGTGGGCTTGAACATCACTTTCTTTTCTTTTCTCATCTTTGGAGAATCCTTTACTTCATTCTCTCCTTTCATACCGTCTTCTTTAAGACTCCACACCTTAGGTTTCCTTTAGCAACTCCATATCCACCATGTCAAACAAGTTCTTGGTTCATGCTTGTTTAAGCTTGCCAATTGGTTGGACCATCAACCAAATTCTTGATCACCTCTTAAAATGGTGATCAAATTATTTGAATACCCTTTTTCAAGTTGCATAACATATGCCAAAACAAAGACTATGTGTTTTGGAACATCACACCTTAAAATTGTTGATTCATGTTTCCCAACTAGGCCTAATAGGCTCAATTAACAAAGCATCCCTATTAAGGACTCACTCCTAGACCTTTCCACTTTCAAAAGTGTCTTAAAATGACTCTTATTAGAGGATTCTACCATCAATTTGAATATTTGACACTTCTAGATGTAAAAGCCCCAAATTGGTCCCAAAACCCCCTAGAAACTAGGGCTCGCCCAATGTCTCATCTCCCAGCACCATAGAAACTAAACCAAAGTTGATTCACCATCATTTAACCATCCTATGATGGATTCATGCATAAAATACCCACCTCCAAAGGATAGAACATCTATTGTTGTACCCTTGCACTAATTTCATGACCCTCATTGTTAGGAATGAATGCTAAATGTTTGGCAGCCATTCTGTAGTAGTAGTTGTTGCATTCATGACTATGATAGTCATTGATGTCAACATAGTGATGTATCGAAGACTTACAAAGAAGTAGATAGAGTTTTAATTAGAACACATGGGTTATTGTAGTTGGAGCTATGTGATGTTGAGGATATACTCTTTGATATGTTATATGTCTATGGTTAAGAGCATAGATAGTAATTTATTGATTCATGGAAGTTATGAGCACTTTGGTGGAAGTAGTATTCAGGCAGTGTTCCTGAGTAGCGGTTTGTGGAAATTGGATGATATCTCCTAATCCAGATGGAATCTAGTTTTACATAGTTAAAGGCAAGTTGAAGACACATTGATAGTGACATGGATGATAGTGCAAACTTTGAGGTTAGATGAGAGAAGATTTATTGTATTTGGAAGCTGACAATTTTGTGTAGTGTGTGGAAAGTTTTATATTTTAATTGTATGCTGACTCATTTGTAATTATTTGAGTGTGGTATAAAGGAAGGAATATATTTCCTTATTATAATATGGTTGAGTAATGGTTGCAGTAGTTGTGTGTGATGATTTATGCATGAAGTGAAGAAATGAGCTAAGTATGAAAGCGAATATGTGAAGGAAGACATGCGAGGTACAAAGATATGAAATTGAGATCTGGTGTAACAGTGAGTGTGGATTGGCACAATTAGAGAAGAGGTAACATATTATTCTATTGAGTAATGAAAAGATTATTTGGACAGTGTGTTTAGTGATCTTACCTTGAAGCTATTTGGGTAGTGGGTCCTTTTGTCTTCCATAACTCTTAACAGTGTTACAATCTTTTAGTAGGGATTCAGAATCTACTAACAGGGATTCATATGTACTGAATGTATTTCATAAGAATCCTAATAAAGTCCATCCTTTCACAAGGAATATTCATATTAGTGCATCTTTTTTGGGCATCATTCCCACCATGGTTTACTCTTTGATCAAGAGGTTCCCTAGTCAACATATCTTGTGTCATTGTGTTATTGTGTATGAATATATTTCTATGGTTGGTAATTATATTGCTTATATGGTTTAATGCTATTGAAGATGATAAAAGTTATAATTATTTGATAACTAATTCACCCCCCCCCCCCCACCTCTCAGTTATCTTGGTGGACTTTACTTTCTAACAATTGGTATGAGAGTGGCAGGTCCTTGAAAAAGAAGTTTAACAGCTTAAGTCGATCCATGGCAAATTTCAGGAAAGAAAGCCCTAAGTTTGATGGAGTAAATTTTGACAGCTGGAAAGAAAAGATGAAGACATGCCTACTATGTTTAGGACCAGGTTATTGGTTGATTACAATGAATGATAAGACTATCATTGAAGAGGACAATCTTGAAACATGTACTACTAATGAGAGAGATCTATTCATGTGTAACATACTTGCAAGAGAAGCACTTTTGACAGCCCTTCCAGAGAATGAGTATAGTCAGGTAAAATATTTGAAAAAATCTCATGAAATTTGGAATGCTTTACACTCTACTTTTGAAGGGATGAACATGCAAAAAGAGTTAGATTACATAATTGGATATGTGCATTTGAAGATATAAGAATGTTGGAAGATGAATCTATTAGAAGCTATATGGGTAGAATGTCAGAAATTATTACAGGTATAAAATCTTGTGGAGGAACAAAGACAGAGAATGAAGTGATATGGAAAATTTTGAGGACATTGACTCCTGTATTTAAGCAGACAACATAGATTATTGAACAAGTTATACCTTGTACTACAAACTTTACAAGAGAGACTCTTCTTGGAAGATTGGAAGCAGCAGAAATGAACCTGAGATTATCAAGAGACTTACCTAGAATGGAGACAACATTCAGAACTCTTAGTGTTCACCCTACTTTGTCAATAAGCATCAATGTGAGCAGAGATTATCCTGACAGCAGCAGATCTAGAAATGAAGAAGACAAGAAGATTGAAGAAGGTATTTCCTTTCTTGTGAAAAGAGAACCAGATGGTAAGAAAATATTTAAATGTTGGACTTGTCAAGCATATGGTCATTTTGCATCTAAATGTCCTAAGAGAGTTAAAAAGTACATAAACAATTTCAAACCTAGAAGATCTATGGAATGTTATTATGCTAATGATCAAGATCTTGAAGCTAGTATAGAAAGAACTTTAAGTGAAAGTGATACTGAGAATAATGATGACATAGGATTTGTAGCAATTAAAGAAGAAAATCCTGAAACTGATGTTAAGGAAGAAAAAGCTTTAGTTTCTCAAGTTGAAAAGAAAGCTGATTGAATTATAGACAGTGGTTGTTCACATCATAAGCCTTAGTTATTAGAGTTGGAAATAATGCACATTGTTTGATTAAAGGTATAGGATCTATTACTCTTGATGGAAAGACTAATACTAACGATGTTTATTTTTTGGATGGATTGAAACATAATCTTTTGAGTGTTGGATAGTTAGTTGATAAGGGATATCAAGTTTGGTTTACTAAGAGAACTTGTGTGATAAAAGATAAAGATGGAAATCTGATTGGAACTGGATCTAGAACTAGAGGTAATGTATTTTAGTTGAATCCTACTGAGATGACATGTTTGATTACTAAGATTGATGACAGTTGGTTATGGCATAGAAGGTTTTGTCATATAAACTTTGATAACATTGTGAAAGTAAGTACTACACTTGCAGTAAGAGATTTGCCTAAAATTATGAAGCCTATTAACATGATTTGCAAAGATTGTGTAATGGCTAAACAAAAGAGAAGTTCTTTTCCCAGTAAGAAGTTTACATCTACAGAGAAGTTGGAGATTATTCATATAGATTTGAGCGGTCCTACCAGGACCAGAGGATCCTATGGAGAAAGGTATTTTATGATTCTTGTTGATGATTTTACAAGAATGATGTGGATTGCATTTCTTAAAGAAAAATATGAAGCATTTAATAAGTTTAAGATTGTTAAGAATAAAGTTGAGAATGAACTTGGAGTGAAGATTAAATGTTTGAGATCTGATAGAGGTGGAGAATTTACTTCTAGAGAGTTTAACACCTTTTGTGAAGAAAATGGCATTAAGAGACAGTATTCAGCCCCTAGAACACCTAAACAAAATGACATTGTAGAAAAAAGAAATAGATCAGTGACTGAAGTAGCAAGAGCTATGTTATTTGAGAATGATTTGGCAAAGATATTTTGGAGAGAAGCAGTGAACACAATAGTATATACAATGAATAGAGTACAAATCAGAGCAGACACAGACAAGACACCTTATGAATTATGGTTTGGACATGCACCCTCAGTTAAGTATTTTAGAACTTTTGGAAGCAAATGTTATATAAAGAGAGATGATGATATTGGAAATTTTGATCCTAGAAGTGATGAAGGTATATTTCTTGGATATTATTTGAAAACAAAAGCCTATATATGTTATAATAAAAGAACTAAGATTATTGTTGAAAGCACAAATGTTAAAGTTGATGAAAAGTTCAAAATTTAGGAAAGAATGCTTGATTATGAATCAGATGAAGAAGCTCATCCTAAACCTAACACTGGATCTACTAAATTATTTTATGAAATTGACAGTGATTTGTTGAATGAAAGCCATAGGGAAGTCATTGAAGAACCTACATCTGAAGTGAGATCTGAGACAGTGACACCTAGCAAGAGTTTGTTAAGAAATCATCCTATTGAAAAAATTATTGGAAGCATCAAAAGAGGAGTTCTAACTTGAAATAAGGTACAAGAATAGTTATGTTTGATTTCTTAAATTGAACCTAAGATTACTAATGAAGCTTGTGAAGATGAAAGTTGGACTAATGCTATGAAAGAAGAACTAGATCAGATTGAAAAGAACAAGACATGGGAATTGGTCCCTAGACCTAAAGACTAGAATGTTATTGGAACTAAATGGGTATTCAGAAACAAGATGAATGAACAAGGAGAAGTAGTAAGAAACAAAGCAAGATTGGTATGTAAGGGTTACTCACAGTAACAAGGAATTGACTATGAAGATACCTTTGCACTTGTTGCAAGAATTGAAGCAGTAAGAATGTTTTTGGCTTATGCAGCTTACACGAAATTCAAAGTATATCAGATGGATGTGAAGTCAACATTTCTGAGTGGAAAATTGGAAGAAGTCTACATTGAGCAGCCTAAAGGTTTTTCTTTGAGTCAAGAAGGAGACATGGTATGTAAACTAAAGAAAGGTTTATATGGACTTAAACAAGCACCTAGAACTTGGTATGCAAGACTGGATAAGTATTTGTTAAAATTGAGATTTAAAAAAGGAACAACTAATAGCAATCTGTACACAAAAGAAATTGAAATTTTTTTGTTGGTTATAGTTATTTTTGTTGATGACATTATCTTTGGAGGAGAAGATGAAGCTAGTAAAAAATTTTCTGATGAAATGAAGACTGAATTTGAAATGAGTATGATTGGTGAAATGAAATACTTTTTGGGACTACAGATAACACAAAACAATGATGGTATCTTTGTAAGTCAAACAAAGTACCTAAATGACTTGTTGAAAAGATTTGGAATGGAGAATTGTAAACTAGTTGGAACACCCATGGTGACTGGACATAAGCTATCTAGCATAGATGAGACACCTGTAGTGGAATAGAAGAAATACAGATCTATGATTGGAGGATTGCGGTATTTGACA
The DNA here is from genome assembly GCA_027943335.1 of Chamaecyparis obtusa. Classification (NCBI taxonomy): domain Eukaryota; kingdom Viridiplantae; phylum Streptophyta; class Pinopsida; order Cupressales; family Cupressaceae; genus Chamaecyparis; species Chamaecyparis obtusa. Next base: position 97,833 of record BSBK01001823.1, on the reverse strand, counting down.
CATACAAGACCTGATATAGAACATTCAGTTGGAATTGTAGCAAGATTTCAAGCTAAACCTAGAGAATCACATTATGCAGTAGTAAAGAGGATACTAAGATATTTAAGAGGCACAATGGACTATGGATTATGGTATAGAAAATCTGATGATTTTACCCTATGTGCATATACAGATGCTGATTGGGGAGGCAGTGTTGATGATAAGAAAAGCACTAGTGGTGGAGCATTTTTCCTTGGAGGAAGATTGGTTTCTTGGCTAAGCAAGAAGCAACATTGTATCTCACAAAGCACAACAGAAGAAGAATATGTGGCAGAAACAAACAATTGTAACTAGATAATTTGGATGAAGCAAATGCTGAAGGATATTGGAATAAAGTTTGTTTAACCTATTGTCATACATTGTGACAACACTAGCATAGTTAGTATGTCTAAGAATCCTGTATTACATTCTAAGACAAAGCATATAGAGATTAAGTATCATGTTGTAAGAGAGAAAGTTGCTGAGAAAGAAGTCATACTTGAGTACATAAGTACAAAGGAGAAAATAGAAAATATATTCACAAAGCCTTTGCCTAAGGATACATTTGAGTATCTGAGAGGTATGCTTGGGGTTATGCCACATCCTACTTTTGAAAAGTGATGTAGTTGGTTGCATCCATCCAGTGGTATATGAGCCTTATTTTTCTTCTGGACTGGATGTTGGTACTTCCTCTATGGGGGAGTATGTGTATCTGAGCTGAGTCATGAGGACTCTAGTGAATGTATTTTCTGAAATAGTGTCTTTTGACATTGGAGTTGTTGTTGACATAGTGATGAAATTTTTATCATTGATGTCAATGGGGGAGAAGTATACATGAAAAACCATCTGAAACATCTGTTGGAGAGAATTGAATAGGAAAATGAAGCAAGATTTGATTGATGAAGAGGATTTGGAGCAGCAGTGTTGTAGTATTGGATTTTTGGAACATTGTATGTTTTTCATCTATGTTGCCATCAATGCCAATGGTTGAGCTTGTTAGGAATGAATGCTAAATGTTTGGCAGCCATTTTGTAGCATTTTTTGTTGCATTCATGACTATGATTGTCATTGATGTCAACATGGTGATTTACCGAAGACTTGTAGAGAAGTAGATAGAGTTTGAATTAGCACACATGGGTTATTGTAGTTGGAGCTATGCGATGTTGAGGATATACTATTTGATCTATTTTATGTCTATGGTTAAGAGCACAAATAGTAATTCATTTATTCATGGAAGTTATGAGCACTTTGGTGGAAGCAGTATTCAAGTAGCGGTTTGTGGAAATCAGATGATATCTCCTAATCGGGATGGAATCTAGTTTTGCGTAGTTAAAGGAAAGTTGAAGACACATTGATAGTGATGTGGATGATAGTGAAAACTTCAAGGTCACATGAGTGAAGATTTATTATATTTGGAAGCTGACAGTTTTGTGTAATTTTGGTGTAGCATGTGGAAAGTTTTATATTGTAATTGTATGACAACTCAATTGTAATTATTTGAGTGTGGTATAAAGGAAGGAATATATTTCCTTGTTGTAATATTTTTGAGTAATGGTTGTAGCAATTGTGTGTGATGATGTATGCATGAAGTGAAGAAAAGAGCTAAGTATGAAAGTGAATATGTGAAGGAAGACATGTGAGGTACATAGATTTGAAATTGAGATTTGGTGTAACAGTGAGTGTAGATTGGCATAGTTAGAGAAGAGGTAACATATTATTCTATTGAGTAATGCAAAGATTATTTGGACAGTGTGTTCAATGATCTTACCCTAAAGCTGTTTGGGCAGTGGGTCCTTCTGTCTTCCATAACTCTTAACAGGGTTAGAATCTTTTAACAGGGATTCAAAATCTCCTAACAGGGATTCATATGTACTAAATGTATTTCATAAGACTCCTAACAGATTCCATCCTTTCACAAGAAATATTCATATTAGTGCATCTTTTGTGGGCATCATTCCCACCAGAGTTTACTCTTTGATCAAGAGGTTCCCTAGTCAACATATCTTGTGTCAATGTGTTATTGTGTATGAATATCTTTCTATGGTTGGTAATTATATTTATTATATGGTTTAATACTATTGAAGATGATAAAATTTATAATTATTTGATAACTAATTCACCCCCCCCCCTCTTAGTTATCTTGGTGGACTTTACTTTCTAACATATGCACCCTTCAAACTCATCAAACTCCTTCAATCACTCTCAACTTGCAAACTCTTCTTCTTTCCTACTTTTAAAATGTTAGAGTACTAAGTTACAAGGTTTGGATCCATCCCCAAGTGACAAAAAATAGATAAAGGGGATGGATCAATGAATTGCCCTATCTAGTAGCCCTGTAGCGAAGGAAAATGTCACTTATCTCTGAAACTTTCCAAAGGAATAATCAAAAAAATTAATTTTTAGAGTACCCTTTTCTTAGTAAATTTTCATATCCAAAGGAAATATATGGTTGTTTTGGAGCGTGTACTGCTGCTCACCCCTATGGCTCAAAAAATGCATGAAAAGTGAGTGATTTAACAAAGGAACTATATGAAATAATTAATCCCAAGACTTCAAACTATAGAAAGTGTCTTATTATGTCATAAAAACTATAAATACCAAAGAAATTATACTTAGACCTCCTATAACCCCAAAAAACCCCAAATTTGTTCTCTTCAAACCCTTAAACCAAGGGTTTCTCAAATCGGTGCCCTCCAATCACTTCCAGGTTCAAATGGTTATTGATTAACCTTTAAATGAACAATATAAGATGATCCAAATCATTAGATATCCCTATCCTTAAGACCAATTTTTTGGTGCTATACCCTTGCCATGA
>BSBK01001823.1:0-90000 GCA_027943335.1 Chamaecyparis obtusa | reverse complement strand
ATCTATGGTCAGCATATGATCACATGGAATATTCCATGACCATGCAATCATGCACCCACCATCCATTTTGGTGCCGACGGTTTGTTCACTTTGGGCCCACTGGCGGATGCGGTGATGTGGTGGCTTTGGATTGGTTGTCGCATGATCGCATATCCTTTCTCTCGGCTATGTGATCATGCGACCAGGTGCCACATGTCCATGGTAGTTGTGGTGACATTTTTCTTGTGGTGGTGTTAACTGGTGGTGGTTAATGTTAGCAGGCTGTCGCATGTCTGCATAACCTATTCCTGGGTTATGCGATCATGCGATAGGGTGTGAGGTGTCCCTATGGGCCCATCTATGGATTTTTGGTGGGCTCGATGGAGGGTACTATCATGGCAGTTTCTGGTTGGACCGTGCTGGTGAGAAGGTGAGTTTGAATGCGGGCCCAGGTTTGGATTTCTTGGTGGTTGCGACGAGTGGTGGTGTGACATGTGGCATCAAGCAGGCCCAGGTGGGGTCTTGGTTTTGGCAGCCCAGACAAAAAGAGGTTAGCGGTGCTGACAATTTTAATGTGGTCGCACATCCATGGAAAGATTGGAGGATTCGCTAGTTTGTCTGGCGATTGCGTGAGCGACAGTCAGGAAGTTGCTAAGTGTTTAGCGAAGGCACAAAATGTTTAGCAAATTGGCAAAGGTCCTTTGTCGCCAATTCGCTAAGTCTGGTGGGGCATCTTCCAAGTGTTGAGGTGTTGATGTTTGATTGGCCGGTGGTGGAGCCGAGAATTTCTTAGGAAGGTTTGTGGTTAGCTTTGCACAGTTAGGAAGCTGCCATCGCATGATCGCAAAGGGCTATCTTTCGGCCATGTGATCATGCAACCAAACATGAATTGAGGCTCATTCCCTGTGGTGGTGAGAATTGATGACAGTGCAGTTACGCGGCTAAGAGTAAAATGTTAAGGAGCATAAAGCCTACTAGATGCATGATAGCCATTGCTGTTTCAAATTTGAATGTCTGTGAATTTCCAGCGATAGGGGGTACTATTTTTTATGGAATTGAATGCCAGATTAGACCTTGTTTGGTAAGAAGTGATTTGCAGTGTGGTCCTGAGTGCTTGGTGGTTGTTTGCAGAGGGATTTGTACCATGAGGGGTGATTGCAATCTTTGCTTGAGGTGTGTTTGCAGGTGGCCATTTGTACTAGTTTTATGGCAGTTCCTGGTTTTCTATCCTAATCTCAATGTGCTCATAATTGCAGAATCTATTTGAGATTTCTTTCTCTAGGTTGCTTGGTTTCCTGCCCCTTGTAGTTATTTCTGATGTAATTTTGATTGGTTTGGTGGGTGAAACCCTTTCCCTAGTTGTTCGTAGCTTGTTGCAACCCATTTTGGGTTTCCAAGGCATGCTAGTGGTATAAAGGGTCAAAATTTTGACTGGTTCAGGGTTCCACTCTGTTTGGTTCCTGTGGGAAGTAGTGAATTTTGTCGCATTATAGGAGGCTGAATAGAACTTTTTGATATCTTTTGTAGGTTATTGAAGTGGTTGTCTCATTTCTGGTATAGACATGTACATGATTCATCAAACTTAATACAATTACTCTCATGCTTTCATGTCTCTCCTTGGTGTCAGTCTTGTGAGTTTTGGATTTTTTGATCCATTGCATTAGGTTGCCTCTACATGTGTTATAGTCTTTAGTTCTTGATCTAGGATCAAGTGACATATACTTTAGATAGGGCATAGATTCATTTTGGCTATCTACAGAAGGATCTTATAAGCAGTGGATGGGCTAGGATAGTTGTATTTATGGCTTTGAATCTTTAACAGTAGTTGGTTCATGCTTCTATATTTGCATTTGATGATTTTCCCAATGGATAATGGCACTAATCAAGGATTAGTACATTTAGTTGAGTCCAATGTTTGATGGATTTTGTTTATTTCCTGCATATCTATATATCAATACCATTTCAAGTAATACCCTTCACAAGTAAATTTTACCTTGCATAGTAGAGTTGACTCAATGGATACCTGGTTAGTATTTAGTAGTCCTTTACTATGATTTTCTTTATGAATCCAAAAGTATAGGGTGTGTAGTGAGTTTGAATTCTATCTGGATTAGGTGTACCTACCTTGGTTTTGCAGAGCCAGAAGCAGAAGAGGGCATATTAAGTCCCTATAGTTGGTCCAGTTGCCTTGTAGAGCTCCCATATTTGGAACTAACCAATCCTAACATCAATCTCAAGGCATATTGGCAGCCTTATGGCGTAAGAGTTTTCAAACACCAACACAACTGTCGGTCATACCATCGATATGTCTGTTCCAACAGATTTGAATGGCTAGGTAAATGCTAGTGGAAACCTTGTTCAACATGCACAGTCATTTGATCCCCACCGATGACTCCGTGCTAAAGTGTCCCTCAAGGTCCCTTTAGCATGAAATTGATGATCTTTTCGAGGTCATATCTCGGAGCTCATGCGAGGTAGAATTGATCCATCTAGTGATACTGGACCATGTTTTTGGGGCCTACAAAATTTTGTCTCGATTTCTAGAGATTCAACTTCATTTAAATTTGGCAACATAATCTCGATTGATGTCAGAACTCAAAGTGTTCCTTAATTCAAATGGCCAACATTGTGTATCTTTCAAACTGTCAATCATAGCATCAAATCATCAGGTGCTATAGGACTATGTTGCCGAGGCCTACAATAAGCTATCTCAGTTTTTAGAGATTCAAGTTTGTTTAAATTTGGCTACACATTCTCGATCAATGTCAAGAACTCAAAGTGTTCCTTAGTTCAAATGGCTAATGTTGCATATCTTTCCAACCATTGGTTGTAGCATTGACCGATGGTTAGAAAGAAATCCATGATCTTTGTGGGGTCATATCTCAGAGCTCGTGCAAGGTAGCATGGATTCGTTAGGTGCTACGAGATCATGTTGTTGGGGCCTACAAAAGCCTATCTCAATTTTTAGAGATTCAAGTTCATTTAAAATTGGCAACACATTCTCGATCAATGTCAGAACTCAAAGTGTTCCTTAGTTCAAATGGCCAACATTGTGTATCTTTCCAGCCATCGGTCATAGAATTGAATTATCTATTCCAACAACTCTAAATGGCCAGGTAAACACTATTGGCAACCTCATTTTCCATGCACAGTCATTCGATCCCCACTGATGACTTTGTGCTGAAGTGTCTGTCAAGGTCCCTTCAGCATGAAATTGATGATCTTTGTGGGGTCATATCTTAGAGCTCATGCAAGGTAGAATCGATCTGTCAGTTGGTATGGGACTGTGTTGTTGGGGCCTACAAAAGAATATCTCAATTTTTAGAGATTTGAGTTCATTTAAAATTGGCAACACATTCCTGGATGATGTTAGAACTCAGTGTTCCTCAGCTCAAATGCCCAACATTTCATATCTTTCCAACTGTTGGTCATAGCATCGAACCATCTATTCCAACAGCTTTGAATGGCCAGGTAAACACTAGTGGAAACCTCATTCACCACACATAGTTGTTCAATCCTCACTGATGACTCTGTGCTGAAGTGTCCCTCAAGGTTCCAACATCATGAAATGTGTGATCTTTGTGGGGTCATATCTCAAAGCTTGTGTGATGTAGAATCAATCCATTAGCTTCTACGAGATCATGTTCTCGGGGCCTAAAAAAGTCTGTCTCAGTTTTTAGAGATTCAAATTTGTTTAAAATTGGCAACACATTCTCAGTCGATGTTAGAACTCAAAGTGTTCCTTAGTTCAAACAACCAACATTGCATATTCTTCTAACCATCAGTCATAGCAATGAACCATCTATTCCAATAGTTCTGAATGGTTGAGTAAACACTAGTGGCAACCTCATTTGGCATGCATAGTCGTTTGATCCCCGTTGATGACTTTGTGCTGAAGTGTCCCTCAAGGTCCCTTTAGCATGAAATTAATGATATTTGTAGGGTCATATCTCAGAGCTTGTGTGAAGTAGAATCAACCCATTAGGTGCTATGGGACCATGTTGTTGGGGCCTACAAAATCCTATCTCAATTTTTAGAGATTCAACTTCGTTTAAATTTGGCAACACATTCTTGGTCAATGTTAGAACTCACTGTGCTCCTCAGTTCAAATAACCAATGTTGTGTATCCTTCCAATCATCAGTCGTAGAAACAAACCATCTATTCCAACAACTTCGAATGGCTGGGTAAACACTAGTGGAAACCTCGTTCACCACACATAGTAGTTTGATCCCCACCAATGACTTTGTGATGAAGTGTCCCTCAAGGTCCCTTAAGCATGAAATTGATGATCTTTGTGGGGTCATATCTTGGAGCTCATGCAAGGTAGCATGGATATGTTAGGTGCTATGGGACCATGTTATCAAGGCCTAAAAAAACCTATCTTAGTTTTTAGAGATTCAATTTCATTTAAAATCAGCAACACATTCTCAGTCGATATCAAAACTCAAAGTGTTCCTTAGGTCAAAAAGCCAACATTGTGTATCCTTCCAACCATCGGTCATAGCAATGAACCATTTATTCCAACAGCTCTGAATGGTTGGGTAAATGCTAGTGGAAACCTCATTTAGCACACATAGTCATTTGATCCCCGTTGACTCCGTGCTGAAGTGTCCTTGAAGGTCCCTTCAACATGAAATTGATGATCTTTGTAGGGTCATATCTCAGAGCTCCTATGAGGTAGAATCGATCCATTGGGTGCTATGGAACCATGTTGTCGGGGCCTACAAAATTCTATCTTGGTTTTAAGAGATTCAAGTTGATTTAAAATCAGCAACACATTCTTGGTCAATGTTAGAACTCAAAGTGTTCCATAGTTCAAATGGCCAACATTGTGTATCTTTCAAACTATTGGTTGTAGTATAGAACCATTAGTTCCAATAGTTCTGACAGTCATTCAAACCTCGTCAATGACTCTAGGCCGAAGTGTGCCTCAAGGTCCCAACAACATGAAATCAGGGATCTTTGCGGGGTCATATCTTGGATCTCATGTGAGGTAGCATCAATCTATCAGGTGCTACAAGACCGTGTTGCTGAGGCCTACAATAGTCTATCTTAGTTTTCAGTGATTCAAGTTTGTTTATATTTGGAAACAAATTCTTGGTTAATGTCAAAACTTATAGTGTTCTTCAGTTCAAATGGCCAATGTTGCATATCTTTCCAACTGTCGGTCACAGCATCGAACCGTCTGTTCCAACAACTCCGAATGGCTGGGTAAACACTAGTGGCAACCTCATTGGGCACACCTAGTCATTCAAACCCCGCCGATGACTCTAGGTCAAAGTGTCCCTCAAGGTCTCTTAAGCATGAAATCAGTGATCTTTGTGGGGTCTTATCTCGGAGCTCATGTGAGGTAGCATCAATCCGTCAGGTGCTACAGGACCATGTTACCGAGGCCTACAATAGTCTGTCTTAGTTTTGAGAGATTCAAGTTCATTTATATTTGGAAACACATTCTTGGTTGATGTGAGAACTCACCGTGTTCCTTAGTTCAAATGACCAACATTATGTATCTTTCAAACCGTCGGTCATAACATTGAGTCGTTTGTTCCAACAACTTTGAATAGCCAGATAAATGCTACTGACAACCTTTTTTGGCACACATAGTCATTTGAATGACACTGACGACTCTAGGGTGAGCAATAGGATGAGTGCAAATATGTATTCTAGTGTTTGTCATTAACAATCTGTTAGTTAGGGAACAATTAGAAGTTAGTTTGTAAAAGCATAAGGTTTCACATCCAAATATGCCATAGCAATTTTATTAATAAAAGAACTTTTTACAACATTAGGGTACCCACAGATCAAAATAGGCATGGTATTGGGGTCAATAGATGAAAACCTTTCCATATGCTACCTCACCTATTCGAGGTCATGTCTTTATATTGTGGCTGTCCCATGGAACAGGGAACACACCAATGAATATAAATGTTTGATTCCACATCATCTTGGATAGGTTTTGACATAGAAATATTGCCTTATATTATATTTATACATTTTTTCATTCATTTCATTACTTTTGTTATTATTACAGTCAAGGAATTGACTATTATTGAGGACAATGACTGGCATTTGTAGCACAGTCAGGAACTTAAACATACATTGATAAACATACTAGCATAACTATAAGGCATGGAAAATTTACAAAGCATAAGACATCCACATAAACATACATTAGTATACATTAATACACCAAACACATGAATTACATACCTAAAACATAAAAAAAAATATTCGTAGGGCATGAAGCCAAATATATATGTCCAGTAATGTAATACATTGAATATATTCAATACAATAAAACTGGCTTCCTCAAAGTCAAATGGATGTACAATGTATCACTTATACAATATACAAAAAATATGTCCACTAATTCCATATAGGAATACAATCCATATCCCTAATCTAATCCTTTCCTTCTAGGGGAAGAAAAAAAATCCCGAGCTATCTTCGATCGTTGCGTCAATGGAGATGTAGTAAATGTTGTAGTCTTCTGAGTGTGCTCACTCATCCTCCTATCTAGACTCTTCTGTACGTCGACCTAATAAAAAAAAATTTAGATAGAGATAACTAATATACATCAAAATTGAATTATACAATGACATAAAATTTAATATTTACTTATCGCTAGCAAATAGTCACTATGTTCATCCACCGAAGGCACATGTTGGCGATCTGGAGTAATAAGTCCCTACAACAATGATCAAAATAATAATTAAAATACATACATGAATATCATTATAAAATTGAATACAAACTATTAAAATAATAATTAAAGTTAAGTGACCACTTTCATACCTCACTCAGTGCTTTAGAACTAGCTACTGCTGCAGCTACTCCATGATCCAAAGTATCACAGACAAAAGGAGGAGTCTCTGATGTCAAAAGATGAAAATGAAACAAAAAAAGTACTATGCAGTTATCAAGATTACATATATTTTTTACAACCCTACTAATGAGTAAATGATACCTTCGTGAAGGTTCCACCGCGTCCTCTGGTGTGCGGTGTCGAAGTCCAAGCTCTAACATTCAACTAGTGCACATGTACATGGAAAATTATAAGATAACCATTCATATAAGAATGTACTACTAACATGTTAATTATAATTCATTATTACATATATACCTATGGATTCAATGGCGAGCTCACAAACCCAGGTGAAAGAATGTAATCATCGTACCTCTGGATTTTGATAATAATTTATCTAGTAATTTAGTCATTCATTCATTAATTAAATATAATCAAGTAAATCAAATTAATATGCAAATAAAGATACCTCAAGGAAAGTTGTGTGATGCCCTTCACTGTCTATTGTGAATGTCGATGGTTCACCAGTGAACATCTAATGCACATGCACAATAAGTTATGATACAATTCTTCATATAATTACATAATAATCAAATATGTTAATTAAAATGTTTTATTCGATACACACTTGTGGAATTGATGATGATGTGTAAAAGGGGACATTAGGATCATTGCCACTTCCACTGCCACCACCACCGCCATTGACACTCTTGCCCTGAATTTTCATCATAATCAGTAGATACTAAATTAAATAGTTATTCTTTTATAAATGAAATATGATCAAAGAAATTTAATGAACTTGAAAATATTTACCTATGTGTCAATGCCAAATGTTGTATTTAGAAAGCTATCAGTCATCATTCTAGAATCCTCTTCCTCTCTCTCACCAGTATCAAATGTGCACAAGCATCCACATGACTAAAAAATATGCCCCCTCAAGGATTGACCATGGTCACCCTCAAATAAAGGAGTGGCACACTGAATGAGAGTTTGTGTCAGAGCACTAATCGTGCCTAGTGTGTCTACGTCTACATGTTCCTTCACAATGGAAGGAATACTAACATGATCCATCTGTGGCTTGCCAATAGTAGCCCTAGGTGTGTTAGGGTCACGATGTGCCCTTGCTTGATCAAATGATGGCCCCCCTCCTCTACCATGAGAATCCAGAATGTCAAAATAATTTGGCACCTCCTTGAGTACAAACTCGCAATAGAGTTTCCTCAAGAAATATATAGGAACATTATGATTGTTACAAGGAGGATAATCAAAGGTCATACACCATCTCTCCCAAAAATTGTTTTTAATGTCTTCATTTACGCACCAATGAATTGGGAACCTCTTTGTTGTAGTTCTAAGAGTATCTGCGTCCCTTGGTTTTTTAAATAGCTTGCAAATGTCATCTTTTGTGATTTTTTTCTTTTTTATGTCCGCATAAGATAATTTATTTGCATAATATTGTTTTTGTTCTTCTCTTTTATCCCACCATAAATTAATTTACCCACTAACCATGCTTACGTGGGTCAAGATTGCTTCCAATGATTTTGCAAGTCTTCCCCTTCCGGGATTTGTACCACTAGAAGCTTTTAACCTATTAATTAAAGATTTTAATTCTTTTTTCCCTATTTCAATTTGGTTCATCAAATTTTGTTGTGTTCTAGGAGGATGTTTCTCGATTGGTGGAGGCAATTGAGGTTCATTTTCTTCATTTGTTTCTTCATTGGGTTCTTCATTTGGTTCTTCATGAGGAGACAAAGGGTTTGGTGGAGGGTTTGGTCGAGGGAGATTATTTCTTCCTGGCAATTAAAAAAACTACATTTTAAAATATTCATTATACAAAAAATTTTAACAAAACTAATTGTAACAAAACTAAAATTTTAAAACAAATAAGAGGCATGGGCTATAAAAATACTTACCTCTTCTTCCGGATCGAACTTGATGACTTCGTAGAGCCATTTGATGGATGGATGAACAAAAATGATTGACTCACAAGCCAAAATAATAGTGTGTGCACGCTTGGGAAGCCCTTATCTGAAAACATGGGTTTGAAGAACGCAAAATGAGCTTTCAAACCCGCAACAAGCTTTAAGAAGGCTTTTTTCAAAGCGCATTCATCCTATAGGGTGCCCGCGCTTTGTTTTGGATTACCCAAGCCTAAGGCTGGGGCAACCCAAGCCATAGGGTGCACACCCTTTAGTGCGTACGCACTATGCATGATGGGGGACCAAAAAGAAAAGTGGCATCTCTTTGGTCCCCCATCTTTATGCATATACCCTACTAGCATCTCAGCTTTGAAATGCATGCATTTTTGAAGAATCTTTTACAGTTTGACAATCCAACCTACCTCTTATTGTGCCCAACTCAACCAACCAAAATAATCTACACACCACTAAATCAAGAGTCCCCCCTGTGACAATGCTGAAGTACAACAATCAACAATAGAACGAGCATCAATGGTTTTTGCACTTGAAATCCTCAGTTTCTCTTTACCTAGAGCTCTCTTTACGCATGCACCTGCTCCATCACACTCCCCTTTTGCATGACCAACCTCAAAAAAACTCCAAATATGAGGTACACCTATTTTTACATGCATTCTACATAACCAATAAAACATACGAGCATTTTTTAACTGATCTATGCAATTACCTGACCAAATGAGATGTCTATCCATAGCAATATTATTTTCCCGCACCCACTCAAAATAATAATCAAAGCAATGTTGGACAAACTTAGATGAGTGCGATCTATCATCTCTCATATAAAAATGGTACTCTCTGATTATTTTCTAGTCTTCTTCTGTACTATCAGGGAAATGTCTATATGTTATGTGCACAAAAATAGTAACCTAAATAGAATTGTAATATTGAGCTTGTAACTCATTTTGGGGCTGAAATGTATAGTTCTCTCCAAAGTCAACAACCGATATAAGAGTGCCATTCAAAAAAGTGTCCTTACACATCCTAATTTTTTGATCCAACCACTGAGACCTATGTCTATGCCTTGCATACTTGTAAAAAAGATTCTTCCTAAAATCTGAAATAAAATCAGCTACATTGCATTCCTTTGTAACCAACTCACATCTAGATCCTTCACCTCCATTTTTTAATGTATGTTTAATGGTTTCATATACCTTTTTGTGGACAATTGTCTTTCCAAAATCATGTTGGCAGCCCTCATGAAAACATTCAACAAAATTCACTAGCCCACCACACTTTGAGCACCTGTAATTTAAGCAATATTTTCTATAAAAGAAACATCCATCATCTCTAGGACATAAAAAATGATCTAGCAAGTCTCATGATGATTTTGGAAGAGCACTTTCCAACATTTCACTAGTATGCAAAGTAGAATGAATGGATCGTAACAATTCATGGTGCATTGAAAATTCCATGTGATATTTGCAACAACAAGTATTTTGAATCTTAAGAGACACACAAAAAAAAGGCTTCAAGGCTTCAAAATCTCTTTGTGATATTTGCAATGTTGGATGTGTCTCACAAATTTTTTTGAACAACATTGTTTGACTCACCTCCAAATAATGTTTGGGATATGGGGTGTGGTCTCGAATGCCAATTCTCAACTTCAAGACATCCTTCACATTTGGTGACACTCTTGAGTTAGATTGCCAAAATAGTTGAATTTGATCCTTCATAGCATTAGTAAGCTTCTTATCACAATGTGAAAGTCTCCCACCATAAGCCTGTGTATCATTTAAAAGAGGATCATCAAGTCTTTCTCTTCTTGCAAGTGCTCTATCCAAAGTTTTATGATTTAGATTCAATTCAACACAAGTTTGTCTCATCAAACGAGCCTTTCTCAAATGATGACTTACTAAGGAGGTTTTAACAACCCTCCAAGAGGCTCTCTTATCTTTTTCCTTGGTAGTCTTCCTAATGGAATTGAGAGAACTAAAACTATTTCTCACAATAATAGCATTCCTTTCCTTTTTCTTGCTCACACTAATCTTCAACTTGACTAGTATACGTCTCATCTTCTGCATCTTTAACAATTGCACAAACGTTTTACATTTCTCAACCAACATCTTATGGCTAAAAAATTGATCAAAAAGTTTTGAAAACCACAACCATATGGTTCTTTCTGATCTCTTGCCATCAAAATTTCTCATTATGTTCTCATCAATTTCAAGTAACCATTTAGTTGTTCTTGAAGGTCTCAATTTTGAAGTTTGTCTTTCTTCCTCCGAAGGGACTTCATTTCTCATATAATTTGGAGATGTGTTACATTGAGTTGGTTCTTGTGTACCATTATCATTATCAATTCCTTCATATTCAATTGGTGGATTGTCATTGACAATGTCCACACTTCCATTGTCCACATCTACATGTTCATTTTCAAAACCTACATTTTCATCTTTAATCCCTACATTCTCATTTTTAATATTATTGTCATAAAACATTTCAAATTTATGTTCTTCACTTGAAACCACATTCAAAGGTGGGTCTATGCCAACATCTTTATTAATATTTAACATACCTTGTCTCTTGTTCCGATGGTCAACCCTATCCATTTCTCTATACACTTCAATATCTTCATTTGTGAGTCTCCTCTTCCATTTATGATTTCAACGACTACTACTCCTGATAGTTAGACCAAAAAGGTGATGAAAAAACCTTTGGTAATAGAGAAAATCCAACCAACAAGTGCAAAAATTTGATTTTTGTCTTCTTTAGAGACAAAATGTGATTCCCTGCAACTCGACTTCCATGATTCTGTAGAAAAACGTGCCTCTCTGGAGGGACCCAGAGAATATTGTTTTTACTTTTCACCAGTAAATAGAATCGGATATCCAAAAATATCAAATACCTAAACATATCAGATATCCAAAATTTCCTCTTCATTTTGTTGAAATCTATCTATCTCTCTCTCTCCCTCCCTCTCTCTCTCTCTCTATCTCTCTCTCTCTCTCTCTCTCTCTCTCTCTCTCTCTCTCTCTCTCTCTCTCTCTCTCTCTCTCCCTTCTCTCTCTCTCTCTCCTAATCTCTCCCCTTCCCCCCTCTCTCTCTCTCTCTCTCTCTCTCTCTCTCTCTCCCCTTTGTTGGAAAAATGGTCAGTGCTCCCCTTGGGATTCATGACATGGCTTAACCAACTCCTGTGTCTTCTATAAGTCTAGTGGTTGTATCGGGCATTGACAGGTCAATATTTTGGTGCAACGGTAACCACTACTTGTAACAAGTGGTATCAGAGCTTGGTCATAGGTTCGAATCCCCTCAGGTAACGTTGAGGGGGAGATTGTTGGAAAAATGGTCAGTGCTCCCTTTGGAATTCGTGACATGGCTTAACTGCCTCTTGTTTCTTTTATAAGTCTAGTGGTTGTATTGGGCATTAACAGGTTGATCTTTTGGTGCAACAGAAATCACTACTTGTATCATCCCTTCCCTTCTCTCTCTCTCTCTCTAATTTTTAATGTATATTTAAGAGTTTCATATACCTTTTTATGGACAATTTACCTTAAATGTTCTTACATGAGTTTTGATGCCACTGTCAGTTTCTAGTACAAATGATGAGAGAATGGTGGTTCTACATTTGTATGAAATTTTTTTCCAGAGTTAAAAAATTAAATGATTGTATTCAATATTTAATAAGTTAATATTATACTATTATGCAATACAAAAATAATAATAATACAATACATACTTATATAAAAATTTATATTATTATATTAATGCTATGCTATTAATATTTAATATTAATATTAAACAAAAATTATAATATATATTTTAAAATTGAAAAAAATACTTAACTCTATTAATATTAACATAAAAAAAATACAATTTAATATGAAACTTGAAACTTGTAATATGGAATTTAAATTGAAATTGAAATTTTGAATTAGGTGGGAAGTTTCAGATATCCAAAATCTTTGAATATCGATTGTATCAGATATCCGATTATGCTTGGTATTTTCTTGGGCAATACCAAACATGGGTGGTCAACCTTTAGGCATGTTTAGGAGATTGTTTTTGATATGAAGACTTCGACCATGTAGCTGACGACTATTTTTTCACCTGAAATTGATGAAACAAAAAGGGTTTCTTAAAGACATTATTAGCTTTCCATCAATATAATTGCTGTCAAATTTCAAGTTCAGTAAGTAATTATTACTTATTTTTCAATTAAGTTATCTTTAAAGTCGTAATTAACATACTGATTGAAAAATAACTATAACTTTGAAACCATTTTACCTTTTTCAAATCTGAAACATGCGTTATATTTTATGCTTCAGCTACTATAAGAAAAAAAAAGTTTTCAATTTTGTAAAGTTTAGAATTAGTTAAGGTGGTCAGAAATGAGATTTTTTTATTCTGAAAAAGTTGTAGCAAAAAATTCATAATTAATTATTTATTTGAAAAAAAGTACAAAAAAATATGTGTCACATATGGGCATGAGTCTACTACTTATATCTAGAATCTTGGGAAAATATATCATCATTTGATTGTGAATAAGGTGGTCAGACATACATGTACTTTTATCTTTTCCGTAAAATTTTCATACTACTGCATTGAAATCTAAAATTTTGAACAATTAGATAAAAAAAAATTCAGACAAGTGCTAGTAGTTTAGAAACTACATTCAATTTCCTACAGATTCTATTGTTACAACTTTTTCACATAAAGTTCATAAGATGTTCAACTTTTTACGTCAAGTTGACTAACCCTGATTTTGTGATTTTTCATTGCCACCTAAGGCCATAGTTTGGTATACCATGATCTTGCACATACCATGTACCTTGGGTAGAAGAATCAGTCTCCTCAGTTGTGGTTGATTCCTAGCATGGGCTCTAGCTCAAGAGGACTAAAAAATATCCTCACTCTATCTAATATCTCCAATTGGTTAGGTGCCACAAATTTTGCAGCACAACTTTGACAAACCATTCCTCAAAAATGACATAATTGGAGTTCTCAAAGTGTATGTCCCATAAATACACATAGTCTTGAATAGGAAACCTTTTGTTTTATTTGCCTACATTTCTCAAATTCAGCTTTAGGCCCCAAGGGTAGGGAGAAACCTTGCTTCCACCATACAGAAGAATGTGGCACAACAAAGAATACTACCCAAATCAAACAATGGGGCTACCATTTTTTATATCAACTAAGGATTCATGAATAGGATTAGAAATGAAATAGATAAAGTCAAAAAATGTATTTATGTATGTATGATAGATTTTGGTGGGCAACATCATAAGATACATAGGCATCTTGGAGTGTACGTTTATTCCCAACACTTGGCAAAGTGAAAAGTATCTATATGAGAAGTATTCCTCAAAAATATCACAACCAAAGGTCTCAACATTAGTTTCCAAAAACCCAATTGGCCTCCCGTTCTTCTTCCCCCTTCTATGAAATGGAAGTCATTTAACCTTGAAACTACCTTTTTCCCTATCGTATTGCATCTATAGAGATAGAAAATCAATGGGCACATGGGCATTATAGTTTAGATTAAATGTTTAAAAAATGGATTCTCTATCCAATTGATGCAGGAGCATCCTGGGTGTAAGGGAAATCTTGCATCACCCAAAAATATTTTTGGTTTCTTTTCAATAAGGGCTATCTTGTGTAGAGTTGCTATTTTTGGAGACTTACTATTTTTAGTAACTTGGTCATATGAGCTCATAATGTTCTGATTTCACACGTGGAGGTTCATCTTAGTCATATCAGTTTGTCAGTTGAGTTTCATTTCCATATCATCTATATTGGTGAAGTTATTGAGATTTTTTGGTAAGAAATCTTTGAGCTCAATTTTGAAGTCCTTAGAGGTTCCAAAACAAGATCAAACCCTAGTTGATTGGTTCTTGTATGAGTTAGGTATTGTAGATACCATTTCTGAAAAGTGGTTATAATAGCCAAACAGAGCTACACTTAAAAATTTATGGCCTCCGAAAGTTGAGCTACCTGAAAATATAATTTGTAATTATTTTCAGCCAACGCTAATGTAAAAAATAAAAATAAAAATAAAATAATTCTAAGGGCGGTTGGCTTTAATGGCTAAAATTTTAGAACCTTCTCGGGTAGTGGATAATTGCCTATATAAGGAAGCCGTGTAGTGTTTTCTTGTTAATATGATTTAGAACAACAGGGGGGGTGAATCAGTTGTTCTCAAGTCCAACTGTATAAAAAAAACTTTAAAAGTCTTCAAAAAATCAGATCCAATAGGGTAAAAGTACAAAGCTGTGTCACACTTTTATAAAGGAAAAGGTCAACAACACACAAATTTTTTAACTTTAACGACATAAAAATGGCATTTATGTTTAAAATTTGGAGATGATGTAAACTAATGAAATGTGTAAAAGTGGATGAAGTTTATGCCTATAATTTTTTTTTTTAAATTTGAATAAGAATTCACATAGTTTTTAAATTTTTTAAGTCCATTTCTTACTTGCTGAAAAATGCTAAAAAATGAGGGTCTTGTTCGCACCAAAAAAGTATATGCAAATAATCTTTTTTTCCATTGATTTCAAAATATGTCATAGATAAAATATATAGCTAGTGCAGAAAAGAAGAAAAAATAATTTTCAATGTATATTTTCTCTGTTATAACTACTCAAAGTCAAACATACTTGAAATCGACAGTTTTCATCTCGTGTCAAATTTCCCCTATCAAATCTACACCATTCAAAAAATAAATTACACACTCTTGAAGATAACTCTCTCCTCTAGTGTTAAATATAAATTTTCAATTTTTTTTATAAGCTTTACTATTTTTTTCTATTTTTGAAGCATCTTGTTCTCGAATGTTAAAATACCTACTTGCAGTATTTTGAAATTATAATATATTAGATCTACCTAAAATACTATAAAAATTATATGATGATAATCTTGACTCTGTGCTCTAAAAAAGGGTATTTTTATATTTGTAAAAAAATATCATTAAAAATAGTAAGAAATATTGAAACATCACTTTTCTGAAATAATTTTATTTCTTTAGTAATTGTTGTAAAACATGCATTTAATAGATATTTCCAATTGGAAAAGGTGAAGAACTTATCTAACTTAGCTAGAATGAATCTAGCTAGACCATATGTTTGGCAAAAAATAATTTTAGTTAGAAATACTCAAATTTAGCTATGCTGATAAGTTGTCCTGAAACGTGACACAACTTTGTGCTTTTACCCAATAACCAACAACTACTCGGTCATTACTGATTGCATAACATAAATATATAATAGTGCAGTCCACTATCCAATAGTATCTAACTTGTAAAACACCGAAATGTTCAAACCAAAACATTCACACAAGTATCGACACCAGGATTTACAGTGGAAACCCAATTAGGGAAAAACCACTTTGTAACATGTTACTATTATTTTCACACTTCTGAAGTGAGCTCTGTAAAAAGCCAACCTTGTCAAAGGTTACAAACACACTGTCAGGTGTGATCTTGTTAAAGGATTTAAACCACTTTGTTAAAAGTGTGCCTTGTTATAGGACTTACATACATCCCATTAGAATGTAACCTTGTTCAAAGGATTTATACAAATGACTGTTAGGTCAACCTCTATTAAAAGGATTTTGACTGATACACTGGTTAGAAAGTAACAATAGTATTGATCTGAAAAACATACAACTCACTTTGCATATATCAGATTCAGTTCCATACACATATGTTGGCTTACTAACTGTGAACCTTTTCCATCTCCATCATTGATTTTCTTAGAAATCCCTTCAAGCAATCACAACACTTCTCCTTCAGCCTTTTCTACTTATACAATCAATAACATCAACAATACTTCCAGCATCCTCTCCCTTTCAACCTCATGCTTAGGTTTCCTTAATACTTCCTTAATTGGGTCAATACATCTTTTGTCACTTAATCTCCTTCATAGATCTTAGGGTTAGGTCAGATTCATCAAATCCTTCCAACTTTATGTTCTTTGACTATCCTTCTAGAAATATCTCAAATCTCTTTATAGATTTACAATAAAATGCTTCAAAGTGCATTAAATGTTTTCGTACAATCAATAAATAAAGTCAACACATTTTACATAATCCAAGAATTCAACTATGTCAGCTGGGAATCTAAATTCTCCCTCAAATGTAAATTACTGATGCTCGGTCAATACAGTGTTCAACTCCTCAGTCTTCATTAGAAAGCTTGGTCTTCAAAAGATGTGAACTCCCTCGGCTAATACTGTCTTCCTCAACAATTAACTAATGTTCGGTCAACACTGAATTTACTCGGCATATACTAGCTCAATTGACACTCACATCACTCGGCTTAAACTAGATTTCTTCACTTTTTCTCGGTTAAGCCTACTAGTTTAGTCTTCATCCTTACTTAGATAAACAATACATTAGCTTATCATTGTGCCACATAATCAAGTTCACATTGAAGTATCAAGATAAATCAACCTTTCCTTTGGTGCTATTGTTACCAACCTTTCCTACCCCCTTCAAAATAATCAAATAAATATTGTACTTTCATAAATAGCAACAATCTTACCAGTTAAGGTTTGACATCAATGACAATACAACAATTGCTTCAATTGTAGTTTCCAACAATCTCCCTCTTTGGCATTGAAGGCAACACCATATGAATAACACATGAATCACCAACCAATCCAAAACTTATCTGTCCATCAAAAATATTTATAATATCCTTAGCTTCATTCTGATACAGAATCAATTAGCCATGCTTATATGATTGTCCACTAAATCTCTCTCTCTCTTACTTGATCTTCCATGAAATTTCACAATGTGTATTCATATGTGATCATCTCCCTCTTTGACAAAAATGCCAAAGCAACAACAAAAACATACATCCTGTAGATGTAGATATCATCCTTTTAGTTTAGTAACAATATTTCTCCCTCTGTCATCTTGCTTATGACTGATTCTCGGCTTTGTTGTGCTTTTCACAACTATAGGCAGCTCCTAAAGTGTGACTTGTCTCTACATCAATTTGTAAGATACTCATTGCAACACATTTGATGTAGTGCTCCTAGATTGACTAGGCAGCCTCAGTTAGCAAAAGAACCCCTAATTGACCTCTCAGATATTCATGATCTTCTTTAGGTAAAGATTTAGTGAATATGTCTACTAGTTATTCCTTTGTATTCACATATTCCATTCGGACCTCTTTGTCTTGTACCAGTTCCCTCAAGTAATGATACTTGATGGCGATGTGTTTGGTCTTTATGTGCATCACTAGATTCTTAGAGATGTTGATAGACTTGTATTGTCATAGTAGATGACAACTGGTTCAATGATCTCTTCTTTCATGCCTACCAAAAATTGCTTTATCTATACCAAATTTGAACAGTTCACTGCTACAGCCACATACTCTGCTTCAGCAGTAGATTGAGAAATACAATTTTGTTTCTTGCTTGTCCAGGAAACTAATCTATGTCCAAGAAAGAAAGCTCCACCACCAGTACTCTTTCTGTCATCCACATTTCCTGCCCAATCAACATCAGTATACACTCTCAGTTCAAAGTTTTCATGCTTCTTGTAGTACAATCCATAGTCAAAAGTCCCTTTCAAATATCTCATTATCCTTTTGATAGCCATCATGTGAGTTTCCTTAGGAATGGAAGAGAATCTTGCCACAATCTCAATAGCTAAAGTAATACCTAGTTTTTTGTGTACAACATACTGTAGTTTTCCAATCATAGATCTATACAAGGTCTGATTTACCTCTACAACATCATCATTCTTAGATAACTTTTTTCTAGTAGCCATGGGAGTACTTACTGGCCTTGAATCTTTTATACCAAAGGTTTTTAGTATCTCATGACGATATTTAGACTAGGTGATGAAAATTCCTTTCTCCATATGATATACTTGTAAACCAACAAAAATTTTGATCTCCCCAATATACTCATTTCAAATTCAGTTTGCATTTCATTTGAAAATTTCTTACACAAGGAATCTTGTCCACCAAATATAATATCATCTACAAAAAGCTTAGCCAACAAGATTCCTTTACCTTCTTCATCTTTCATGTACAAATTGCTTGTGTCATTTGTCCTTGAGAATCCAATCTGTATCAGGTAGTTGTGCAGTCTCTCATACCATGCTCTGGGAGCTTGCTTTAGTCCATACAGTGCTTTATTTAGTTTGCAAACCATGTGTCTTTTGTTTGGATCAAAAAATCCTTCTGGCTGTTTAATGTACACTTCTTCTTCTAGTATACCATTAAAAAATGTAGACTTGACATCCATTTGGTATACCTTGAAATCTTTATAGGTAGCATATGCAATTAAAGTTCTTACTCCTTCCAATCTAGCTACAGGGGAAAATGTCTCCCCATAATCTATTCCTTCTTCTTGTGTGTAGCCTTTACATACCAGCCTAGCTTTGTTTCTTGTGATTTGACCATGCTCATTCAGCTTATTTCAGAACACCCACTTTGTTCCAATGACATTTTTATTTTTTGGTCTCAGCACCAGAGTCTAGGTATCATTTTTCTCAATTTGGTCTATCTCCTCATTCATTTCTTGTATCCAGTCTTCATTTTCTAATGCCTCCCTTGTTGTCTTAGGCTCAAATTCACATAGTAAACATGTTGGGTCTTTTGTCTTTCTTTTGGTCAGAACTCCAGTATCTTTATCTCCAATGATCTGTTCAGGCTTGTGATGTCTCCTTACATATTGTGCCAAAATAGGTTGTTCTCTCCTTTCATCTTGCTCTTCAGGTTCACCAACAAGATTGTCAGATTCAGCTTCTGAATGCTCGACAACCTCTTCCTGATACTCAGCAGCTTCCTCATGTCACTCGGCATGTTTTTCTTCTTTCTTAGCATTATTTTCCTGATGCTCGACATTGCTTACCCAAGACTCAGCATCAGGTGCAAGTCTGTCACTTGCCTCTCTTTACTCTATATACACAAAATATCTGTAACCTTATGGTTCTCTTTTACTGTTAGCTTCATTTTTCTCTGCATACTCATCAACTTTGACATTCACACTTTCCACAATTTTGTTAGTGTTAGTGTTCAAACACTTATAAGCTTTAATTTTTGTGGAATAGCCTAGGAATATGCCCTCATCACTTTTAGCATCAAATTTTCCATTCATATTGTCCTTTAGTATGTAGCATTTGCTTCCAAGAATTCTAAAATACTTTACATTAGGTGCATACCCATGCCATAACTCATAAGGTGTTAGATTTGTAACTTTTTTGATCTGTACTCGATTAAGCGTATAAACAACTATACTTACAGCTTCTCTCCAGTACCTTTGTGCAATATTCTTTTCAATCATTAATGTCCTTGCACAATCCATGATAGATATGTTCCTTCTCTCTACTATATCATTCTGTGGAGGAGTTCTAGGTGCAGACATCTATCTTTTGATCCCTCTATCATTGCAAAATAGATTGAATTCATTGGATATGAATTCTCCACCTCGATCAGATCTCAAACACTTTAGTTTCCTACCTATCTCCTTTTCAACCTTAGCCAAATACCACTTAAAGAATTGAAAAGCATCAGATTTTTCTTTTAAGAACACTAGTGTCATCATTCTGGTATAATCATCAACAAACAGGATAAAGTATCTAGCACCACAATAGCTTTGCACACCCATAGGTCCAAAAAGGTCAGTGTAAACTAAATCTAAAACATTCTCAGAAGTAAAATTCTTGCTCTTAAAACTAGACTTTGTCATCTTATCCAACTGACATTCTTTGCACATTACATTCTCAGGTTTCTTCAATCTAGGCAGACCTCTCACTTTCTTCTTTTTACTAATTTCTACCAGATTATCAAAGTTAACATGACATAGCCGCTTATGCCATAACTAAATATCATCAAGTTGTGCAATCATACATGTTTCTTTAGATAGGTCTAGATAGAACAAATTACCTCTTATCTGTTCTCCACTTCCAATTAGTTCACTAGTGGCATCAAATATTTTGGCCTTCCTGTGATGCAATTCCACTCAGTAGCCAATGCTATTAAGCTATGCAACACTCAACATATTATATTTAAGACCCTCAACCCAATAAGCATTCTCACAAGTGATCTTATTAGTTAGCTTAATCAATCATTTACCTCTAACAGGACATGGTGCATCATTACCAAATTTTACACTTCTACCTTTATAATGATCTAAGGTATCAAACTTACTCTTATCACCAGTCATATGATGTGAAAAACCACTATTAATAATCCATTTATCATTTTTGTTCACATAGGAAATCAATGTAGTTTTCTCATCCTCATCAGACACATCCTTCATTGCAATATAGACAACCTCAATTTCAAAATCATCACTATCAGTGTTAGTCTCTTCTTCAGCAATATAGCAAGATTTCTTACCTTTTCCTTTGTAGTCCTTGTACCTTCGGTAACCTATATCTTCTCTTTTGTCTTCATGCTTGTTGTCTCTTTCTTCATTCTTATCATCCCTGTCAAGACATCTAGCAGCTATATGACCAACTTTATGACATGAAAAACATATAATAGGGAGTTTACCTTTGTACTTTCCTTTTCCCCTTTTTAGTCTTCTAGCTATAAGAACTTCTAGATCCTCAAGTTCTTCATCAGATGTGTCACTTTCACTTTCACTGATGCATCTTTCTTTTTCCTTCTTTGACTTACTCAAAACCATTTGAGACTTAAAAGAAGATTCAACATTACCAACACTGAAGTTATCATAGTTATAAAGTTCAAAAGTAGTAAGCTTACCAACCACACTTTCCAAAGTAAGAGCATTGTTAGGGTTACATCTAGATTCCTAAATTGCTAAAATTTTGATGGCATAAATAAGATGTAGAGTTCTCAGTACTTTTCCTATTATAGTTTCATTATCAAAAGTTCCATTTGCTCCTCTAATTGCATTTACAACTTCTTTTATTCTACCACAATATTGCACGCAATATTCTCACCTTCTTGCATTCTCATTTCATCAAATTTACCTTTTAGGCTTTTATCTTTTTCTCTTAGTACATTTATGTCACTGCCATAGATGTTTGCAAGAGTGTCCCATATTTTCTTTACATTAGTACAATCTTTGATGTCTTCAAATTCTAGATAACTTAGGGCAGATGCAATCTCTAGCATTGCTTGGTTGTGCTCTTTTTTGGCTCTCATCTCCTCAGCAGTCAGAGGTGCAACAAGTGTGACATAATCATGCTCCACATAATACTTTGTAGAATCACCAATACTGGCTAGATGTAGCTCCAATAAACTTTTCCATGTAGGGAAGTTCTCCTTATTTAGCTTCGGTACCTCCTTCTTATACATCCTAATCATTTGCTTTAAGTAC
This sequence comes from Chamaecyparis obtusa, assembly GCA_027943335.1. Taxonomy (NCBI): domain Eukaryota; kingdom Viridiplantae; phylum Streptophyta; class Pinopsida; order Cupressales; family Cupressaceae; genus Chamaecyparis; species Chamaecyparis obtusa. Next base: position 67,992 of record BSBK01001823.1, on the reverse strand, counting down.
CTTTAAACTTGTTCTCTATAAGCACCAATAGCTCTGATACCAATTGTTAATATGATTTAGAACAATAGAGAGGGGGATGAATTAGTTTTTCTTAGGTCCAGATGTATAAAACAAACTTTAAAACTCTTCAACAAATCAGATCCAATAACTAACAGCTACTCAGTCATTACTGATTGCATAATAGAAACATATAACAGTGCAGTCCACTATCCAATAGTATCTAACTTGTAAAACACCGAAATGTTCAAACCAAAACATTCACACAAGTATCAACACCAGGATTTATAGTAGAAACCCAATTGGGAAAAAACCATTTTGTAACATGTTACTATTATTTTCACTCTTCTCAAGTGAGCTCTGTGAAAAGCCAACCCTGCATAGGTTACAAACACACTGTCAGGTGTGACCCAGTTAAAGGATTTAAACCACTCTGTTAAAAGTGTGCCTTGTTATATGACTTACATACATCCATTAGAATGCAACCTTGTTCAAAGGGTTTATACAAATGACTATTAGGTCAACCTCTGTTAAAAGAATTTTGACTGATACAATGGTTAGAAAGTAATAGTAGTATTGATCTGAAAAACATACAACTCACTTTGCAAATATCAGATCCAGTTCCATACACATATGTTGGCTTACTAACTATGAATCTTTTCCATCTCCATCACTGATCTACTCAGAAATCCCTTCAAGAAATCACAACACTTCTCCTTTAGCCTTTTCTACTTATGTAGTCAATAACATCAACAATACTTCCAGCATCCTCTCCCTTTCAACCTCATGCTTAGGTTTCCTTAATACTTCCTCAATTAGGTCAATACATCTTTTGTCGCTTAATCTCCTTCATAGATCTTAGGGTTAGGTCAGATTCATCGAATCCTTCCAACTTTATGTTCTTCGACTATCCTTCTAGAAATATCTCAAATATCTTAATAGATTTATAATAAAATATTTCACAGTGCATTAAATGTTTTTGCACAATCAATAAATAAAGTCAACGTGGTTTACATAATCCAAGAATTCAACTATGTTGGCTGGGAATTTAAATTCTTCCTCAAATGTAAATTACTGATGCTTTGTCAATAGAGTGTTCAACTCCTCAATCTTCATTAGAAAGCTTGGTCTTCAAAAACTATTCCCTCGGCTAATACTATCTTCCTCAGTGGAAAAGGTATGATGAGGTAGAAAAGAGAACAACATTCCTATCTTTCCACAAAGTGAACAAAATATCCATCTTGAAAGTATGCCAAATCTGGGTAAACTTGGAGGGAAGCCTCAGATAATCTCCCAAAACAATCATATGCCAAGAGAAAGGCTCAGGCCTGAAAGGTTTGAAAAAGTCATGAATCCATTGCCAACACTATTGAGCTCTCTTACAAAACCAGAAGATGTGCAAAAAGGTTTCAGGTTAACCACAAAAAGGACACCGAGGGTCATGAACACCCAGGTGTTTGAGCCTAGGGCCCACAAGAAGCCCTTGGAAGAGTAAACAAAAAGCAAAGAGAGCCATCTTGGGCTTTGTAATGGAAAACCAAATGGTTTGGAAATGAGATCTCTAGTGGTATGTAGAAGAGTGAAAATTCCATCTTTGGTTGAGAGTGTCTGCCATGGAGAGATGGGGAGAGAGTTGTCAATAACCCATCCTCGACTTGTAATTGCTAAAAGGAGTGGTAGGATACCACTTCCAATCCTTCCACCAAGGTCAAACAGACTGAACACCAAGCTTATGAAGAAAATAATCTGGAATGGTAGAAATCAACAGATCAAAAGTCTGACAATCTTGACAAGCCAGGCAGTACTGAACCTGAATGTCATCCCTAGAGCAAAGGCTTGTAGTGACCCTGGAGAAGAGGTCCTTAGGAGTCTAGATGCCACGTTTGAAAAAATGCATAGCACTAGCTCCTTGAGTCTTAGCTAGAGGAATACCTTGAATGGAAAAAATAAAAGACCACCAGAGGTTCTGTTGATTGAAAGAAATACCATTGCAAAAGCCATCACCATCCCACTAAATACAAGGCTTAATAGCTTCCCAGTATTTTCATATGATCTTAATGATGAAGGTGTTCTGGATCCAAACAGGCCCTCTCATAATAAGAAGAGTCTAAAGGCTAATTCCCTTCTAGGAAGGTCTGTGAACAAGGTAGCCTGAAGAAATAAAATGCCTAACAAGGATTTTCTAGGCCTCATTTCTAGTGAGAGCATGAATAATCCACTTGGCACAAAGGGCATGCCCTTGTTTTCGAGTGGCAAGAAGACCAAGGCCACCTGAATCTCTAGGGAGACAACAATACTCCCAAGAAACTCTGTGAAACCCATGACCATCAGCTCCTGGAGCCCATAGGAAGTCTCTAACAAGGCACTCCAGCTTCAAGTATGAAGCTTTAGAGGGAGCCTAGCAAGAAGAATAGTACATGGGTAGCAACCAGAACCTTAGAACAAATATGGAATTTCCCCGCAAGAGAGAGGGGTTTAGAGATCCAATACTAAAGCTTATTTTCAATCTTAGCAATCAAAACATTCTATAAATCTAGAGAAGAGCCATGAAAGGAAAATAGAATTCCTAGAAAGTGGAAAAATTCCCCATGTTGAACCCATTTCCAATCAAACTTAGCAAGCCAAGGAGGGTCGGGTAGGAAATATGATCTGTAGAACAAGGTCTTGTACCATTGAATAGAAGACCAAGAGGCCTGAAAAAAAAGTATCCAAGCATTGTAAGGCATTAGAAATATTATCCTCATCCTCAAGGAAAGTGAGAAAGGAATCATCAACAAAGTGATCATTAACAAGATGCGAAGGAGAATTAGGAAGGGAAATTCCACAAACTAATCCAAAGGAGACATAATTGGGAAGAAGGTACCCAAAGCCTTCAGTAGAAAGCACATATAATGTAGGGGCCAATGGACATCTCTGGTGAATAGACTTGAAAAGCCTAAAGGTGTCAGATTGGGTTCCATTGATAGTAATGCAAGAAGAGGCATCACCAAAAAACATTTCCACAGACTGCAAAAAATTGGGACCAAAACCAATGGCTTACAACATAGAAAGAATGAAGGGCCATTAAATGCAATCATAAGATTTGGTAAAATTAATTTCAAGAAACAACATAGGTTTCTTTGACTGGTTAGCCCTTTCCATACCTTCCTAGATAGCAAACTATTGTCAAGGATATATCTGGACTTGATGAAACCACTTTTCTCTAGGCAGACAATAAGCGGAAGGAGATGTCTAGTCTTGAGAGCTAAGGCCTTAGCAATGATCTTGTAGGAGACATTCAACAAAGTGATGGGCCTCCAATTGCAGATATCTTAAGGGTCACTAGCTTTAGGTATGAACTTGATATTCCCTTTATTTATGATAGCTCCCAAACTTTTATTATGGTAAGCTTCGAGATATACTTTATGCGGGTCAAGACCTATAGCATCCCATAAATGCTTGTAGAATTTACAAGGAAAGCCATCACACCTAGGGGACTTGTCATCTGCCATACAAGAGACAACCTATTTAAGGTCACTGATAGTGAGAATTTTCTCACATAAGGCTCGCTACTCGACCACTAGGTAGTTTGGACTAACAACAATACATGCCTTTAGAGCATCCTCTTGATTAGCCAAATTTCCCTAAGAAGTAAACACTTTTTCATAGTGTTGAACAAAATATTGAATAATATCAGGAAGGTCTGAAAGTGTCTTATGACCTTTCTTGATTTTTTAAATACTAGATTTGGTATGATGGGCTCTGAGAGTGTGGACAAATTCATTATAAGCTTTTCCACCCACCTCTAGCCAATAGAGGCGAGCTTTGATTTGAGCTCCCCAAGCAGCATAATTATTTGCAATTTGCTTCTCATGGAAAAGCTGAGAAAGCTTAAGATGAAGATTAGTGTCAAAGGGATTCAAAGCAAGGGAATTAGAAGCATTATGAAGAGCCTTGGTGTTGGCTTCATAGGCACATTTCCTATAGCAAGCCAACTAATGGTTGTAAATGTAGAGAAATCTGGCAGTACGGGTGATGACATCATCCCACCACTAGATCTAACTAGTGTGGCTATGGGGCTGAGGATCTAAATTCCAAACATGAAGAATGTGAGAAATGGTGGAAGCATGCATCAGCACAGATGTGTTGAGAAAAAATTGAGTACAAGCAGCCAGCCGAGTAGAGGATTGCCATGTAATGGAAAAAAAGATGGGGTAATGATTTGTTAAGGTCACATTTGGTAAAGGAATGATAGGCAAATCCTGATCTTCAAAAAAGGAGAAAGATATTGAGTAGTTATCATAGCACTATATAATCTCTTGAATATGCGATTAGAAATAGCTTTGAAATTAGACCAAGTGTCTCAGATCCCACTCTGCTGACAACGGTTAGCATTGGGATCAAAAAAGCCTAATTTATTGTGTATATAGTACCAATCTTCTCTCTCTCTCTAGTTGTCCATCAAAAAGGAAAAATCCCTTCCTTGTCAAAGGCCAGCTCAACCATATTAAAGTCCCCACACATCACCCAAGTTGTTGGAGGCATATTATCTACCAACCAACACTAAAGCTAAGATCTTTCCAGAGCATCATTGGGAGCATAAATATTAATATTTCCAAAGGAATGATTATGGAATGATAGCAAGATCCAAGTGACAGGCTGCATAGGGTCAGACCCATGTGCAATAATAGCAGAATGAAGGTGATATGATAGAATAGTAATGACACCACCGTTACCAACTTTGTGCTAAGAGGAAAAAATAATGTCATTTGGCCAGATAATGTGACAAGAAGAAGTAAGCAAGAAACCAAAAATTTTAACTTCCTATAAACATAAAACATCCATAATGTGAAGTCTGCAGTGGGTATCTCAAACATAGTACTTTCTAGAGAGGTCAGTTAGACCTCGCACATTCCAGGATAAAAAATTCATGAAAACTCTTGCATGTTTTCCTCATCCTCCATAGAGGAGAAAATATTCTACAAGAAGGTTGGAATTGTACCAAAACTAGTATGTAAATCTTTAGAAGAGATAATCTACCATTTTTCCTCTGGGTCTTCCACATGACCATTAGGGCTACGAGACCGACTCAAAGTCTGAGAAGATACAAATGAAATAGCTTGTAGAGAGAGCACCACCTCAGGGGTGGAAGACCACACAATTGGAGCTCTCCCCTGGGGAACAGAGTTTGAAATAGGTGTAGCAACCAGTGACACTTCAGCAGTAGGAGGGATTACTTCAATAGGAGGAACATCCGGTGATGAAACAACTACAAAAGTGGCTTGAGCCTACTTAGAAATGGAGCCATTCCTACCTTTTTGTGACACTATGGTCAATTTCTCTTTTTTTATTGCCTTTGGTTGCTTAGCAGGTGCTTCCTTTGGCAATGGCTTGACTTGAGGGGTAGTGAAAGGGAAATCCTTTATCTTATGCTCTGTTGATTTACACCTATATCAAGTGTTCAAAAGGTTCAATTAATGCACCTTCTGAGAGAAGGTGAGGGAGCTAACCTATATCTCCACATAGTCTTTGAGGTCCCTGGAAAGTTTGACCTCGACACAAATACGCTTTTGAGGGAAGGCATTAAAAACTTGTCATGTTGCATGACAATAACTTTGCTAAGGGTTTTGGATATAGACTCAATGAATGGCCAACATGGTAGAGGGAGACCAGCAAACTTGACCCAGATGAGAACCCTAATTTTCTTGTCGTACAAGATAGCGAAGTTTTGATGCCACCTCTAAAACACAAGCAAAGAGAACCTAACCGTCTAGGGACTATGGCTAAAAATTGCCTCCATCTAGGAAGGGTTAGCAAAACAAAATAGAAAAAAACCTTTGGTAAGGTTTTGAATGCCTTCAAGGAAACTCCATGAGGAGTTCAGCTCTTGTTAACCCACTCTTTGAGAATACTTTCAGGAGGAGTGTGACCCACAAAATACCCTATCAAGGTATGCTTTACTAGCCATTCACAAGAAGCATCAAATTATTGCATGTTAAGAACAATATTAGGGTTACCTCATGGAATACCTTCAGGATGAACTTGCACAATTGTTTGTTCAGAGGAGGCACCATGGATTTTCAAAGATTCAAATCAAGCACCAGCATCAACTGCTAGGCCGAAGTTGGCCAGAGCCATTATAAACTAACCCTAATGTAAAAATATCATAGTAAATGCGGTGTGACAAGTGGGAAACTTAGAAAAAAAGCATAGACAGAGATCCATACACATGGAAAGTGAAGGCTATCCTTGAATGGCCATAAAATAACCATTCGAGGATAACCATAAAATAATAGAGACTAGAGAGGAAGAGAAAGAGGACAAAAATTGGGAAGAGGAGGCTTCCATGGAACATGTTTTCACTTTGTAGAAGAAGGTCATTGGGCATATGAATGTCCTCAACACCAAGGAAGGACAAATAAGAGATCTAAAGGCTAGGCTAGAGTTTCACATCTAGATAAAGATTCCAAATCATCACATTTTGAAGATGTTGAAAGAGGAGAAGTCCTAGTTAACGGAAGAGTCTTGTTTAGTGGTGAGAATGAACCTGAGAAAATGAGGAGCTTGTTTCACACTAGGTACAAGTGTGACGATAAGTGTCATGATGTTATTATTGATAGTGGAAGCAATGATAATTTGGTCTCATAAGAGATGGTGACAAAGTTAAAGCTCAAGAGGCAAAAACACATGTTAGCCCATTTTCCTATCATTGCAAAAATCCTAAGAAAATGGTCTATTTTTGGTAAAAAACCCTAAGAAATTTCCATGCCCTAGTTGCAACATAGTTTTGATCTGTGAAGAAGATGTATAATATTTTATAGCTTGCAAGCTTAGCCATGGATAATTTAGAATGTGTTCAAACTTTAGTTCAAATTGCATGAGTTTTGGTGTAAAAACCAGTGAGATCCAATCATTTTAAGTTGATGATGAACTAGGGTTTATCCATGCAAAGGGTTTTGAAATTTATCTAAGTCAAAAATCCTAGCTCCTTGGTAGTCCTTCTCTTTCTTCATTACTTTTTGGAAATTAGTCACTAAGGTCCTTTTAACACATGTGTTGTAATATTCTTCTTGGCGGGGTCTTTATCCTAAGTTTTTATCTACCTAACCTGACGCTTTATTTTTCCTAAGTCTAAAGCTCCGTGACCTTAAATATTTTCCCTAAGTCCTGATTATAAATTTTCCTAAGGTTTTGGCACTTTATTGAAGTGCTTATCTTACATTTTGATCTGGTGGTGGTCGCATAGCAGAAAAGGAAAGATGCAGGGTGATTAACCATTGTGGTATTACGATAGCCATCAATTTGGTACCAGGTCGTTGAGATGCGATAGTGGGTCCAGTCATAAGCTAAAAATAGCATCAACCATTAGATCTTCCATCTAATGGTAACGATAGGTCCAGTTGTCATGTACGTCGAAGATACTGGAGTTTTCAAACCACCGTAGATATTTTTTGATCTAACGGTTGTCACATTGCCGTAAAGAAAAGATGCATGAGGTTTTAACCATCACGACATGGTGATAGTTGTTGATTCTCTATTAAGAGAGGATTGACAATCTTGATTTAAAGATTGATGAAGATGTGATAGTGGGTCTAGTGATCAAGTGAAACTGATGTGCCTATTTTCGATTGGTTTCTAGGAAAAGATGTGGCTGGTTGATTTTAAAGGGCTTAGTTGACTGTTTGATGATTATTGAGGATAATCTAATGTGATGGAAAAGGATATGATTAATGGTCACATTTTAAATCTGATCTGTTGGCCGTTGCTTCTAGTATTTGAAATGATAGAGAGTTTCTTTCTAGGGTTTGTTACAGTGGACCAGAATATGAAGAAACCAAATACCATTGAACCAGGAGTAGTAGAAGAGGAATGAATTACACATGGCACCTGATCCTTAATACAAGAAGTGTAACTACAATTAAGAGAATGATGTATGTTAGCCTAAAATGGTGGTCATCATTCATGTAAAAACCTTATGCAATTACTCAGAAATATCAATAAATGAAGGTGCCACCTATGAACATTCAGTATGATGAGAATCAACTTTTTGTTTCTTGTGGCTTCTTGTCATAATGTAGTGTACTTTTGCATGTAGTGCAAGTCATTTTCCTAGCTATCTGAAGCTTGTTGCATCCTTTTTGTGAGGATTCCAAGATAGCTAGTCGTATAAATAGCAAGTTTTCTTCTTTTGTAAGGGGTGGTGAATATTATTTTGTAAAGTGAGTTCTTATAATAGTACTTTTGTCCTATAATTCTTTGTCAAGAATGTACCAATATAGTAAGAATATCAATACAATATATTAGAACTCCTTTTCATATCATGTTTGTCTTTATGTATGGATGTTGAATTCCTTTATCTATTAAATTGTAAGGCATTTTGATACATTGTTTACAAGGTAGATATAGGGGGTTAAGCTTAAGTTTCTTTCAAGGGAAGGGTAAATCTTAAGGGAGATCTCTAGGAATTTATGGTCTATATAAGAATTTGATAGGAGGATAAGCAAATGAGAGAATGAAGTGTAAGGAACCTCATTTGGGTTTTGGGATATTTTCTTTGAGGGTTTTTCAATTGATATATGTTTTTTGACTCTGAAGCCCTAGGATTTGGCACTGGTCTTAGCTTAATTTGCATTTTCGCCATCAATAAATCAAATAATCAGTTTATATTTAAGTTTGTTGTATAAATTTGAATATATATTGTCCATGTTGAGGACATGGATAATTGTCGTCATGCTTTAGAGAAGCATATTTGAAAGGTAAACCCGCCTGAGCTTTAGGCTCAAAGTGAAGAAGGTTGTTAACCTTGATACCTTAGTGTTTAAATTTTTTTAGATGCATCTATTGGGAAGTGTTAGAGTTTTATATCAAAGGTATCTGATTCTTGTTTATCATCTACAAGTTTGACCACTAACAAAATTGGTGACTCTGCTAGGGACAGATAGTGCACAATGAACTTGTTATGTTTTTTTTGACTGTCTATTATTTTGTTGTAGACTAGTTTTAAAATTTATATCCTCACTTGTTAGTGGCTGTAAAATCTAAGATCTGTGTTTACTAGTTTCTTGTATTTGTGCTAGAATTTAGATATATCTTTTGTTGAAAAAACCATGAGTCGACAAAGATTCACTAGGTCCTATTATAAAGATCATCTAGAGAGTAATATGGGTGATGAACTCCATACACCTAGTAGAAAACAATGGTCTAGGAGAGATCTTTTCAATCCTAATCCTCCCAGACCTTCTAGAGATCGAATTCCCACAAATATTCCTAAAGAGGCATCTTCTTCTTCTGATGATCCTAAACTTATTAGGAAAACCAAACCTAGTTTAGTCAACCCTTCTCAGGAAGATGAAGCCACAAACATAGGGTTTTTCCCTGCAAGAGAAAGTCTAGATCCACCAGGAGAAACCTCTACTGTAGAAACCACCTCTTATGATTCTAAAAAGTTGAGGGAGGAAGTAATAGCCTTGAGGAAGAAAGAGCGTGAGCAACTATTAGAAATTGCTAATAGAAGAAAGGTGCGAGAAAAATAGATCTATGAGTTACTCATGGAGAGACAAGATCTCATGAGAAAAACAAAGAATAATGAGATCCAAGCTAAAAGCCTAAATCAAGATTTCTAGGGTCTAGATAGTGAATTATTTGGTGATATGGCAGCTCTAAGAAAACAAGTTGATTGAAATAAGCCTAATCCAAATAAAGATGAGTTTGAAGAGGTTTGTGTCCTAAGACAATTGCATCCATTAGAAGTTAAAAGAAATGAAGATCTTAAAAATGCTACAAAGGACCCATTTGACAAAGCAAAACAAAAGGTGGTTGGTATAAATATAAATGAACCTAAGAGGAATACTTTTATTCCTAATGTTGTGTCCCAGGCCAATTTAGAATTAGAGAAGGATAGAAAAGCTGAGGATTTAGCTATCCAGCTATAAAAAATGGAGTTGGAGGCTGTTGTGGATGAAATGAAAACAAAGATTTCTTTCTTGTATGCTAACATGAATACAACTGCTAGTAGCTCAATCCCTATTACTGTAAGAATTGTTCCGCTAGACCAACATTTTAGTACAATGCCCAATCCCCAAGTTTCAATTCCTAAACAAGTTGCACCTGGACTAGTTCAAAATACCAATCCAATAATCCCATTGATTGGTGGAACCATGGGAAATGTCTCCTGTGAAACTATTGGAGGAGGAATACAAGGCCGACAAAATTTCCAAAGAACACTAGCTCACTTGGATAGATACAGACCATTGTTCTTTGATGGTATCCCTAGTCAACCTAATGTCATCCCAAATGAGGTAAGAGAGAAGATCCCTAAGTTTACTAGAAACAATGTTGTTACATGTCAAGAGCATTTAAAGTTTTTTACAGATAAAATTAATGACTATAAAATTCAACATGAGGATGTTGTAATGAAGCTTTTTGTTTAGTCATTAATTGAAGATGCTAGGGATTGGTATAGAGGCTTGCTTGAAAATAGTATTGCATCATGGGATGAATTTTTTAGGTGTTTTAAGGAGCATTATTCAGAACATGTTAACTCAAGTTGTTATATGCTCATTGAATTCAACAATATTAAAAAGAATCAAAATGAGAACATTTATGAATTCAATGGTAGGTTTCAAAAGGCAATGTACAAATTATTTCAAGTCTTAAGACTAGATGGTGTAGTTTATTTGACCACATATTTTAATGCCTTGGATGGAAATATGTCATATCTTTTGAGAGATAAAAGTCCTCATACTTTGAGAGATACTTTAAAATTAGCTAGAAATATTGAAAGTAATAGGAAGGCATCTGGTCAGATGTATAAAATGTGTGAAGGAAGATTGTGGAAGGAAACTAAGCCACATGTCATGAGACCAACCAAGGAAGATGATAAGGTTGACAGGTTGGCAAGTGTGGTCAAGGATATCTTAACCAAGATTGAAAAGGGTGGGAGGACTTATCAAGATATTAGAACACCTTATCAAAGGCAAGAAAGGTTCCCAAGGTTACATGATCAACCTTACAAGACAAATTGGAAAGATGGGAAACCTATCTTTGATAATGATGAAACTCAAAAAGGGAGAGATACCCCTAATCCTTTGAAGAAAAATACAGCACATAATGTGGAAATCATTCCTTGGTGTGTGGCTTGTAACATGCCTCATTCACCTTACCAATGTATTGCATTTCAAGGTTGGGAAGATGAAGCTGATAATTCACATGCAAGAAATTATGAAGAATCTGAAAAGCATGTAGTTAATATGTTTAGCACTGAAAGGGTGAAATAACTCATATGTTCAGATGATGAAGAGATTTGTGTTGATGTTGATCATAAAAGAAGGATTCTCCCAATTTATGAGCAACAAGTGTTTACTCAATCCAATTATGATGAGTCTGATAGTGATATATGAAAAACTAATATGGTGAGATCAGAGTTGGATAGAACTCATTGGAGAAAGCCTAGTGAAGAAGAAATTATAACTTTAACTATGGTTGCTATTTCTCAGGCAAGGTCCTCATACAATTTGAGGAATAGAAGAGTGGATGTTGATCAAGAAATACCTAGTTCAGTGTTTGTCAAAGATGATTCTCAAAACAAGGTACCTCCTAGACCAAATTTTGTTAAAGGTAAAGGTGGTAATAATGAGGAGGAACCTATCAAGTTGAAGGAAAAAAGAATGAATAAATTGCCATAGACAGGGTAAAAAGGAGGATTGGTAAAGCAAAGGAAATGAATAAATTGCCATAGAGAGGGTAAAAAGGAGGATTGGTAAAGCAAAGGAAATGAATAAATTTCCATAGAGAGGGTAAAAGGGAGGATTGGTAAAGCAAAGGATACTTCTGATCTTTCTACTGACCCCCCTACTTTTGACATGAGACATGTCTTGTCTCAAATGAAGGTCTCTATTCCCCTATTGGAAATGTTGAAAATCAAAGAGCATAAGACAACTGCTCTTGCTCTGATAACTAAACAAGGTGTTGATCCTATTATATTAGAAAAGGGAAAGGTAATGGATAGACCTGAAAAAGCTAAAAATATTGCTAACTTTTGTGTTGGGAATATTGTAACACAAGAGCCATCTTCCATTTACTCTTTCTATGTTACACTGATTGTGAATAACTTCTTTCTAGAGAATTGCATGATAAACTCTGGTGCTACAGCCATTGTGATGCCCTACCATGTCATGAAGGATTTGGGATTACAATTTGATACATCCAATGATAGGTTTTATTATATGGATAATAGAGCAGTTCCTGTGGTAGGAACCTTAATGGGCATAGAAGTGAAAATCTCTGCTTTTCTTGAGGCCACATAAAAGATGGATGTGGTTGTCATTTATACTAAGCCCCATTATGTAATGCTTATATCAAGAGAATCGGTAGTAGCTGTGGGAGGAAAATTTTAGTTGGATTTATCATATTCTACCATTCCTATCAATGGAACTGAAGTGAAGTTGTATAAGGAGCCTCATTCCTTAGTTATGGTTGAGATGGTTGCACCTGAAGACTTAAATTGTTGTGTTAATATCAACATGGATAATTTCATGATAGAAGAGGTTGTGCCACAATTAAAAAATATTTATCCTATAGTTGATGAGTTGCTACTACAACAAGATGGATTGTGGAAAATGTACTTTGATGGAGGATGTTCTAAGGGAGGATCAGGAGATAGTGTTTTGCTTATATCCCCATTAGGTACTACCTTCAAATATTCATTTCTATTGAATTTTTAGTGTACTAATAATACTATCAAATATGAGGCTTTGATATTGGGTTTAGATGTTGCTATAAAACATGGTATAAAATGCTTAAAATTCCATGGTGATTCCCAATTAATCATTGCCCAAATCAGATCTAAATATGTTGCCAAAGATGATAGATTAAAATTGAATAAACATGCTATCTGGGATAGATTATAATTGTTTGATGCTTTCAATATTCTTTGGGTGGAAATATCAAATAATATTATGGCACAGTTCCTTGCCAATTTTGCATTAAAGAACAATGATGTTACTTTGATTGGCATATCAATTTTAGAGATCAAAAGTAGGCATGTAGTGCCTGATAATGTGTATAATTGGAAATTATTTGAGGATGATCATGATATCCTTAAATTCATTTGAATTCTAAATCAATATGATGGGAAGCAAATCTATTTTAATAACTCGCAATAGTTTGTTAATGGAAAGGAATGTGTCATGGGAAATGAGATTGTTTAGCTAGCCTCAAATAATATTCCTAAAGGGTTGGTTGAACTAGAGGGCATGTTGAAGATCAATGATGGGTACATGTCACAAAATTCTAATGCTAAGATTGAGGATCTGGAGGAAATAAGCTTAAGTTCAACAACATCCCCTTAAGTGGTATACATTAGAAAAAAGTTGAGTAGGGAGGTAAGGGAAATTTTTATAATGTTATTGAAAAGGTATAAACATGTGTTTGCATGGTCTTATAATGATCTCAAATCTTATAGGGAAGACTTGTTTCAACATGAAATCTGTTTAAAAGAGGACACTAAACCTCTTAGGCAGAAATAAAGGCCTATTAACCCCCTGTTAGATACTAAAATGCAAACAAAATTAACCAAGTTAAGGGATGCTGGCATCATTGAGCCTATTAGGCATTCTTCATGGGTTTCTAATTTGGTGCCAGTCGAGAAAAATAATTGTGACATAAGACATTGTGTTGATTTTAGGAATTTAAATGTTGCTTCACTAAAGGATAATTATGGATTACCAAATATGGAGGCTATGATGCATAAGATGACTGGTTTTGAATTGTTTTCTATGATGGATGGTTTTTTTAGGGTACAACCAAGTATTAGTCAGAGAATCTGAACAATTCAAGACTACATTTACTACTCCCTAGGGAACCTATGTTTATGTTTGTATGTCTTTTGGTTTGAAAAATGCTCGACCAACATTTCAGAAGGCAATGGATGTTGCTTTCAAAGACTTGATTAATGTCCTCATGGTTTTATATCAGGATGATTTGATAACTTATTCCAAGAGGGCTAATGATCACTGTAATCACTTGGAAAAGTTTCTAGTCAAGGCTTTAGAGTTTGGCATTTCATTGACTACTAAGAAATGTCAATTTGTTGTTACTAAAGGAAAATTGCTAGGACATATTGTGTCAAAAGAGGGAGTCAGGATTGACCCTGGAAGAGTTGAGGTAATCAAGAAAGTCCCTCAAAAGAACATTAGGGGTGTGCAATTTTTTTAAGCACAAATAAACTTTTTCAGGAGATTTATTGCTAATTTTGCAGAGTTGGTTAAACCCATTGTTAAGATTTTAAAGAAAGATGTAAAGTTTGACTGGAATATTAAAGCTCAAGAGGCCTTTGATAAAATCAAACAAACAAACCAAGAAGCTCTCATCCTAATATCTCCTGATTACTCTAAGACTTTTTCTTTGTTTTCCTTTTCATCTTTTCATACCATTGCATCAATTTTATTACAGATTGATGGGGAATGTTTTGAGCATCCCATTGCTTTCTTAGCAAGTCATTGTAATCAGTTGAGTTAAACTATGAATTGATGGAAAATCAGGGTTATGCATTGGTTAAGGTAGTCAAGGCTTTTAGACCTTATTTGGTTTGTGCAAAGGTTAATGCATATGTCCCCCATTCTGTAGTAAAGGACATTTTTATTCAGAGTGAGGTCACAAGAAAAAGATGTAAATGGATTAATAGAATCAAAGAATTTGACTTGGAGCTCCATACTACTAAACTTGTAAGGGGTCTGGGACTTGCAAAGTTAATGACATTAGAGAATATGGACCTTGTACAAGTAAATAATGTTGCCATTGGTGGAGGAACAATTACTAGCATTGAGATGCAACCTTGGTATACTAAAATTGTTCATTTTCTTAAGAATGCTAGTTTCCCACATGAATTGAATGATAATTAGAAAAGATGCCTTAAATTGCAAGCTCAAAGGTATGTGTTATTGAAGGGTGACTTGTACTGGAAATACAATGATGGGATTTTTCTCTTGTACTTGGAAAAAGTGCAATCTGAAAAGGTTTTAAAAGATATGCACTCTGGATTATGTGGAGGGCATCATTCAGCTAGGGCTACAGCTCATAAAATTCTAAGGGCTTGTTACTATTGGCCTATACTATTTAAGGACACTCATTCATTTGTCTAAAGTGTGAGCCATACCAAAGGTTCTCAAAAAAGTTAAAATTCTCAGGTGCATTGTTGTTAAACCCCATGGTTATAGAAGCTCCTTTTCCTATGTGGGGGATGGACTTTATTGGATAATTTTCTGAGAAATCCAGTGGAGGACATATTTGGATATTGGTTTCTACTTATTATTTTACTAAATGGATTGAAGAAATCCCAACTAAAAAGGCTACAAGCACAGTAATGACTGATTTCTTGATGAATAATTTAATTACTAGATTTGGTGTCCCTGTTAAGTTAGTAATGGGCAATGCCATGTGTTTTAGGTTAGAAAAATTCATTGTTTTTTGTTAAAAAATGGATATAATTCTATTACACTCATCCCCGTACCATCCATGGGCCAATGGGAAAGCAAAATCTAGTAATAAGAGCATTCTGCAAATCTTAAAGAAAATATTGGAAAAGAATAAAAGGAGTTAGCATGTAAAGTTGAAGTTGGCATTATGGGCAGATAGGATTGTAGAGATAAGAGCTATAGGGAAGTCTCCTTTTGAGTTACTATATGGTATGAAATCTAGACTTCCTCAAAATAATTTGTTGCCCATCTACCAATTTATGCAAGAAGAAGAGATGGAAATTAGTGATCCTTTACAAGATAGGATGATCCATTCAATTGAATTAGATGAGACAAGAAGGGAAAGTCGAAAGGAAAATGTGAAACTACAACAATTGATGAAATATCTTTTTGACAAAAGAGCAAGTGTTAGAAAATTCCAGCCTAGTGATTTGATTCTTCAGTGGAATCCCAGGGCTGAAGGAAAAGGCAAGCAAAAGAAAGTTGAGTCCTTGTGGTTAGGACCATATGTTATCCATCAGATTCATGGAAAGGATTAATATTTCTTGAGAAATTTGGATGGTGAAGAATAGGAATTTCTAGTGCATGGACAATTTTTGAAATATTTCTTCAATTAAGTTTCAAGCTTCACCATGTACAATAGCTCTATAAATATGTATAGGTGTGTTTGTTTCATTTGTGTGTTTGTTTCTTGTAGTAGGTCTGTATTTTTTGGTCTCCCACCCAAACTTTCTTGGTTACTTGCTATGAACTTGCATTCAAGTATCATCAGATAGAGCCACTGTTAGCCCATTTTCCTGTCATTGCAAAAATCCTAAGAAAATGGTCTATTTTTGGTGAAAAAACCTAAGAAGTTTCGATGCCCTAGCTGCAACAAAATTTTGATATGCGAAGAAGATGTATAATGTTTTAAAGCTTGCAAGCTTAGCCATGGATAATTTAGAATGTGTTCAAACTTCAATTCAAATCGCATAAATTTTGGTATAAAAAATAGTGAGATCCAGTTGTTTCAAGTTCATGATGAAGTAGGGTTTATTCATGCAAAGGGTTTTGAAATTTGTCTAAGTCAAAAACCATAATTCCTTGGCAATCCTTCTATTTCTTCATTACTTTTTAGAAATCACTAAGGTCCTTTTAACGCATGTTTTATAATATTCTTCTTGGCGGGGTCTTTTTCCTAAATTTTTATTTGCCTAACTCGATGCTTTATTTTTCCTAAGTCTAAAGCTCTATGACATTTAATATTTTCCCTAAGTCCTGATGATAAATTTTCCTAAGGTTTTGGCTCTTTATTGAAGTGCTTATCTCACATTTTAATTTGATAGTGGTTGCGTAGCCGCAAAGGAAAGAAGTAGGGTGATTAACCATTGGGACAATAATTAATTTGGTAGTAGGCCATTGAGATGCGACAGTGGGTCCAGTCACAAGGTGCTAAAAGCATCAACAATTGGATCTTCCATCTAACAGTAATGATAGGTCCAATTGTCATGTGGGTCCAAGATACTATAGTTTTCAAACCACCGTAGATCTTTTTTGATCTGACGGTTGTCGCATTGCCGTGAAGAAAGTGTGCACAAGGTTTTAACCATTGTGGCATTGTGACAGGTGTTGATTCTCTCTTAAGACTTGATTAAAAGACCGATCAAGATGCGATAGTGGGTCTAGTTGACATTTGTTGCTAATGTGCCTATTCTGATTGCTTGACAAGAAAAGATGATGTGGTTGGTTGATTTTAAAGGGCTCAGTTGACTATTTGATGATTAATGAGGATCATCCGATGTGCCAAGAAAGGATATGATCGACGGTAACATTTTAAATTTGATCTATTGGTAGTTTCTTCTAGTATTTGAAATGATGGAAGGTTTCTTTAAACAGTTTGTTACAGTGGACCAGAATATGAAGAAACTAGAAGCCATTGAACCAGGAGAAATAGAAGAGGAATGAATTACACATGGCACCCGATCCTTAATACAGGGAGTGTCACTATAATTCAAAGAATGATGTATGTTAGCCTAAAATAGTGATCATCATTCATGTAACAACGTTATGAAGTTACTCAAAAATATCAATAGACGAAGGTGCCACCTATGAAGATTCAGTATGATGAGAATCAATGTTCTGTTTCTTGTGGTTTCTTCTCATAATGTAGTGTACTTTTGTCTATAGTACAAATCACTATCCTATATATCTAAAGCTTGTTTCATCCTTTTCTCTGAGGATTCCAAGATAGCCAGTGGTATAAATAGAAAGTTTTCTTCTTTTGTAAGGGGTGGTGAACATTATTTTGTAAAGTGAGTTCTTATAATACTACTTTTTTCCTACATTTCTCTATCAAAAATGTACTGATACAGTAAAAATATCAATACAATATACTAGGAATCCTTTTCATATCCTATTTGTCTCCATGTATGGATGTTGAATTCCTTTATGTATTAGATTGTAAGGCATTTTGATACATTGTTTACAAGGTAGATATATGGGTTAAGCTTAAGTTTCTTTCGAGGGAAGGGTAAATATTAAGGGAGATCTATGGGAATTTATGGTCTATATAAGAATTTGATAGCAAGATAAGAAAATGGGAGAATGAAGTGTAAGGCACCTCATTTGGGTTCTAAGATATTTTCTTTGAGGGTTTTCTTTTGATATATGTTTTCTAACTCTAATGCCCTAGGATTTGGCACTGGTCTTAGCTTAATTTTCATTTTCACCATCAATAAATCAAATAATTAGTTCATCTTTAAGTTTGTTGTATAAATTTGAATATGTATTGACCATGTTGAAAACATGGATAATTATTGTCATGCTTTAGAGAAGCAGATTTGAAAGGTAAACCCACCTGAGCTTTAGGCTCAAAGTGTAGAAGGTTGTTAACCTTAATACCTTAGTGTTTAAATATTGTTAGATGCATTTGTTGGGAAGTGTTATATTTGTATATCAGAGGTGTCTGATTCCTATTTATCATCTACAAGTTTGAGCACTAACAAAATTGGTGACTCTACTGGGGATAGATAGTGCACAATGGACTTGTTACATCTTTGTTAACCATCTATTGTTTTTTTTTAGACCAATTTATAAATTTATATCCTCACTTGTTAGTGGGTGGAAACTCTAAGATTTTTGTTTACTAGTTGCTGGTATTTGTGCTAAAATTTAGGTATTTTTTTTGTTAAAAACACCATGAGTCGAAAAAGATTCACTAGGTCCTATTATAAAGATCTTCCAGAGAGAATTCCATACACCTAGTAGAAAACAATGGTCTAGGAGAGGTCTTTTCAATCCTAATTCTCCCAAACCTTCTAGAGATTTAATTCCCACACCTATTCCTAAAGAGGCCTCTTCTTCTTCTGATGATCCTGACCTTATTATAAAAACCAAACCTAGTGTAGTCAACCCTTCTTAGGAAGATGAAGCCATAGACATAGAGTTTTTCCCTGCAAGAGAAAGTCTAGATCCACCAGGAGAAACCTCTGTTGCAAAAATGACCTCTTATGGTTCTAAAAAGTTGAGGGAGGAAGTAATATCCTTGAGGAAGAAAGAGCATGAGTAACTCTTAGAAATTGATAAAAGAAGAAAGGTACAGGAATAATAGATCTATGAGTTACTCATGGAGAGACAAGATCTCATGAGAAAAACAAAGAATAATGAGATCTAGGCTAAAATCCTAAATCAGTATTTCCAGGGTCTAGATAGTGAATTATTTGGTGATATGGGAGCTCTGAGAAAACAAGCCGATGGTAGTAAGCCCAATCCAAATAAATATGAGTTTGAAGGAGAAGGCCCTATCCTAAGACAGTTACATCCATCACAAGTTAAAATAAATGAAGATCTAAGAAATGCTACAAAGGAACCATCTGAAAAAGGAAAACAAAAGGTGGTTGGTATAAATATAAATGAACCTAAGAGAAATAATTTTATTCCTAATGTTGTGTCCCAAGTTAGTTTATAATTAGAGAAGGCTAGAAAAGCTAAGGAGGATTTAGCTATCCGGCTAGAGAAAGAGGACTTGGAGGCTACTGTGGATGAAATGAAAAGGGAGATTGCTTTCTTGCATGCTAACATGAATACTAATTCTAGTAGCTTAGTCTATGTTACTATAAGCATAGTACCAATAAACCAACATTGTAGTACAATTCCCAATACCCAAGTTTCAATTCCTAAACAAGCTACACCTAGACCAGTTCAAAATAGCAATCCAACAATCCCATTGATTGGTTGCACCATGGGAAATGTCTATTGTCAAACTATTGGAGGAGGAATACAAGGCCCAAAAATTTTCCAAAGAAGACCAGTTCTCTTGGATAGATATAGACCATTGTTCTTTGATAGTACCCCTGGTCAGCCTAATGTCATCCCAAATGAGGTAAGAGTGAAGATCCCTAAGTTTATTGGAAACAATGTTGTTACATGTGAAGAGCATCTTAACTTTTTTACTGATAAAATTAATGACTATGAAATTTAACATGAGGATGTTGTAATGAAGCTTTTTGTTCAGTCATTAATTGAAGATGCTAGGGATTGGTATAGAGACTTTCTTGAAAATAGTATTGCATCATGGGATGAATTGTCAGGTGTTTTAAGGAACAATATGCAGAACATGTTAACTCAAGTTATGTGCTTAATGAATTAAATACTATTAAAAAGAATCAAAATGAGAGCACGTCTGAATTCAATGGTAGGTTTGAAAAGGCAATGTACAAATTGTTTCAAGTCTTAAGACTAGATGATGCAGTTTTCTTGACTCAAAAAGGGAGAGATACCCCTAATCCTTTGGAGAAAAATACAACACATAGTGTGGAATGCATTCCTTGGTGTGTGGCTTGTAACATGCCTCATTCACCTTACCAATGTGTTGTAGCTCAGGCTTTGCAAAAAGAAGTTGATAATTTACATGGAGGAGATGATGAAGAATCTGAAAAGCCTACAGTTAATATGTTTAGCACTGAAAGGGTGAAATAACTCATATCTTCATATGATGAAGAGATTTTTGTTGATGTTGATCAAGAAATGAGGATTCTCCCAATTTATGAGCAATAGGTGTTTACTCAATCCAATTATGATGATTCTGATAGTGATATCTAAAAAACTAATATGGAGAGATCAGAGTTGGATAAAACTCATTGGAGAAAGCCTAGTGAAAAAGAAATCAGAACTTTAACTATGGCTACTATTTCTCAGGAAAGGTCCTCATACAATTTGAGGAATAGAAGAGAGGATGTTGATCAAGGGATAAATAGGTCAGTGTTTCTTGAAGATCATTCTCAAAACAAGGTGCCTCCTAGACCAAATGTTGTTAAAGGAAAAGGTGGTAATAATAAGGAGGAACCTATTGTTGAAGGTAAAAAGAATGAAGAAATTTCCATAGATAGGGTAAAAAGGAGGATTGGTAAAGCAAAGGATACTTTTGATCTTTCTACTGACCCCCCTACTTTTGACATGAGACATGCCTTGTCTCAAATGAAGGTCTCTATTCCCCTATTGGAAATGTTGAAAATCAAAGAGCATAAGACAACTGCTCTATCTCTGATAAATGAACAAGGTGTTCATCCTATTATATTAGAAAAGGGAAAGGCAATGGATAGACCTAAAATAGCTAAAAATATTGCTAACTTTTGTGTTGGGAATATTGTAACACAAGAGCCATCTTCCATTGACCCTTTCTATGTTACACTAATTGTGAATAACTTCTTGCTAAAGAATTGCATGATAGAATTTGGTGTTGTAGCCACTGTGATGCCCTACCATGTCATGGAGTTAGGATTACAAGTTGATACATCCAATGATAGGTGTTATGTTATGGATAATATAGCAGTTCCCATGGTAGGAACCTTAGCGGGGATAGAAGTGAAAATTGTTGCTTTCCCTGACGCCACATACAAGATGGATGTGGTTTTAGTTGATACTAAGCCCCATTATGGCATGATTCTATCAAGACAGTGGGCAGTAGTTATGGGATGAAAATTGCAGTTGGATTTATCATATGCTACGATTCCTATCAATGGAACTGAAGTGAAGTTGTATAGGGAGCCTCATTGCTCAATTATGGTTGAGATGGTTGCACCTGAAGACTTAAAATATAGTATTGATATTGACATGGATAATTTCATGGTAGAAGACATTGTGCCATAATTGAAAAATACTAATCCTATAGTTGATGAGTTGCTACTGTAGCAAGATGGACTATGGCAAATGTACTTTGATGGAGGATGTTCTAAGGGAGGATCAAGAGCTGGTGTTTTTCTTATATCTCCATCAAGTACTTCCTTCAAATATTCATTTATATTGACTTTCTAGTGTACTAATAATACTGTCGAATATGAGGCTTTGATGTTGGGTTTAGATGTTGCTATAAAACAAGGTATAAAATGCTTAAAAGTCCATGGTAATTCCCAATTAATCATAGCCCAAATCAGATCTAAATATGCTGCCAAAGATGACAAGTTAAAATTGTATAAACATGTTGTCTAGGATAGATTAGAATTGTTTGATGCTTTCAATATTATTTGCGTGGAAAGGTTGAATAATATTATGGTAGATTTCCTTGTGAATGTTGCATTAAAGAACAATGATGTTACTCTGACTAGTGTATCAATGTTAGAGATCAAAAGTAGGCCTGCAGTGCTTGATAATGTGTATAATTAGCAAGTCTTTGAGGATGATCATGATATCCTTAAATTTATTCAAAGTCTAGATCAATATGATGGGAAGTAAATTGATTTTAATAACTCGCAGTGGTTTGTTGATGGAAAGGAATGTCTCATGGGAAATGAGATTGTTCAGTTAGCCTCAAATCATATTCCTAAAGGGATGGTTGAACTAGAGGGCATGTTTAAGATCAATGATGGGTACATGTCACAAAATCCTAATGCTAAGATTGAGGATCTAGAGGAAACACACTTAGGTTTAGAAACATCCCCTCAAGTGGTATACATGGGAAAAAAGATGAATAGGGAGGTAAGGGAAAATTTGATAAGGTTATTGAAAAGGTATAAACATGTGTTTGTCTGGTCTTATGATGACCTCAAAGCTTATAGGGAAGACTTGTTTCAACATGAAGTCCATTTTAAAGATGACACTAAACCTTTTAGGCAAAGACAAAGGCCTATTAACCCCTTGCTAGCCACTAAAATGCAAATAGAATTGACCAAGTTAAGGGATGCTGGCATCATTAAGCCTATTAGGAAATCTTCATGGGTTTCTAATTTGGTACCAGTTAGGAAAAAGAATGGTGACATAAGAGTTTGTGTTGATTTTAGGAATTTAAATGTTGCTTCACTAAAGGACAATTATGGATTACCAAATATGGAGGCTATGCTGCATAATATGACTGGTTGTGAATTGTTGTCTATGATGGATGGTTTTTCAGGGTACAACCAAGTATTAGTCCAAGAATCTAAACAATTCAAGACTACATTTACTACTCCTTGGGGAACCTATGTTTATGTTTGCATGCCTTTTGGTTTGAAAAATGCTAGCAAAACTTTTCAAAGGGAAATGGATGTTTCTTTCAAAGACTTGATTAATGTCTTCATGGTTTTATATCAAGATGAATTGATAGCTTATTCAAAGAGGGTCGATGATCACTGTAATCACTTGGAAAAGGTTCTAGTCAAGGCTTTAGAGTTTGGCATTTCATTTAATCCTAAGAAATGTCAATTTTATGTTACTAAAGGAAAATTGGTAGGACATATTGTGTCAAAATAGGGAGTTAGGATTGACCCTGGAAGAGTTGAGCCAACCAAGAAAGTCCCTCCTCCAAAGAACATTAAGGGTGTGCAATCTTTTTTAGGACAAATAAAATTTGTTAGAAGATTTATTGCTAATTTTGCAGAGTTGGTTAAACCCATAGTTAAGCTTTTAAAGAAAGATGTAAAGTTTGACTGGAATATTGAAGCTCAAGAGGCCTTTGAGAAAATCAAATAAATAATCCAAGAAGCTCCTGTCCTAATATCTCTTGATTACTCTAAGCCTTTTTATTTATTTTCCTTTTCATCTTTTCATACTATTACATCAATTTTATTATAGAAAGATGGGGAAGGCTTTGAGCATCCCATTTCTTTCTTCAGCAAGTCATTGCAATTAGCTGAGTTAAATTATGAATTGATGGAAAAGAAGGCTTATGCATTGGTTAAGGTATTCAAGGATTTTAGACCTTATTTGGTTTGTGCAAAGGTTAATGCATATGTCCCCCATGCTACAGTAAAGGACATTTTGGTTCAGAGTGAGGTCATAGGAAAAAGATATAAATGGATCAATAGAATCCAATAATTTGACTTGGAGCTCCATATTACTAAACTTGTAAGGGGTCTGGGACTTGCAAAGTTAATGAAAAAAGAGAATATGGACCTTGTAAAATTAAATAATGTTGCCATTGGTGGAGGAACAATTACTAGAATTGAGATGCAACCTTGGTATACTAACATTGTTCATTTTCTTAAGAATGCTAGTTGCCCACAGGAATTGAATGATAATAAAAAAAGAAGCCTTAAATTATAGGCTCAAAGGTATGTGTCATTGTAGGGTGACTTGTACTGGAAAGACAATGATGGGATTTTTCTCTTGTGTTTGGACAAATGGAAATTCGAAAAGGTTTCAAAAGATATGCACTCTGGATTGTGTGGAGGGCATCAGTCAACTAGGGCTACAACTCATAAAATTCTAAGGGCTGGTTACTATTGGCCTATCATGTTTAAGAACACTCATTCATTTGTCTAAAAGTGTGATCCATGTCTAAGGTTCTCAAAAAAGTTAAAATTCTCAGGTGCATTGTTGTTAAACCATGTGGTTACAGAAGCTCCTTTAGCTATGTGGGAGATGAACTTTATTGGAGAATTTGCTGAGAAATCCAATGGAGGACATAGTTGGATATTGGTTGCTACTTATTATTTTACTAAACAGATTGAATCAATCCCAACTAAAAATGATACAAGCATAGTAGTGACTGATTTCTTGAGGAATAATATAATTACTAGATTTGGTGTCCCTGCTAAGTTAGTAATGGACAATGCCATGTGTTGTAGGTCACAAAAATTCATTGAATTTTGCTCAGAAATGGGTATAATTTTTTCATACTCATACCCATACCATCCACAGGCCAATGGGAAAGAAGAATATAGTAATAAGAGCATTCTAAAAATCTTGAAGAAAACATTAGAAAAGAATAAAAGGAGTTGGTGTGTAAAGTTGAAGTTGGCATTATGGGCAAATAGGATTGTAGAGAAAAGAGCTACATGGAAGTCTCCTTTTGAGTTAGTATATGGTATGAAATCCATACTACTTTTGAATAATTTTTTTCCCATCTACTAATTTATGCAAGAAAAAGAGATGGAAATAGTGATCCTTTACAAGATAGGATGATCCATTTTATTGAATTGGATGAGATAAGAAGGGAAAGTCAGAAGGAAAATGTGAAATTGCAACAAATGATGAAATATCTTTTTGACAAAAGAGAAAGTGTTAGAAAATTCCAACCTGGTGATTTGATTCTTTAGTGGAATGCCAGGGTTGAAGACAAAGGCAAGCACAAGAAATTTGAGTCCTTGTGGTTAGGAGCATATTTTACCCATTAGATTCATGGAAAGGATTCATATTTCTTGAGAAATCTAGATTGTGAAGAACAAGAATTATCAATGCATGGATAATTTATGAAATATTTCTTCAATTAAGTTTCAAGCTTCTCCATCCATAGTAGCTCTATAAATATGTATAGATGTGTTTGTTTCAGTTGTGTGTTTGTTTCTTGCTATAGGTCAGTGTTTTGTGGTCTGCCACCCAAAGTTTCTTAGTTACTTGCTATGAAATTGCATTCAAGCATCCTCAAATAGCACCACTATTAGCCCATTTTCCTGTCATTGGAAAAATCCTAAGAAAATGGTCTATTTTTTTGTGAAAAACCCTAAGAAATTGCCATGCCCTAGCTACAACATAGTTTTGATCTACGAAGAAGATGTATAATATTTTACAGCTTGCAAGCTTACCCATGGATAATTTAGAATGTGTTCAAAATTTAGTTCAGATTGCATGAATTTTGGTGTAAAAACCAGTGAGATCCAGTCATTTCAAGTTGATGATGAAGTAGGGTTTATCCACGCAAAGGGTTTTGAAATTTTTCTAACTCAAAAACCCTAGTTCTTTTGTAGTCCTTTTGTTTCTTCATTACTTTTTGGAAATCACTAAGGTCCTTTTAACGCATGTGTTGTAATATTCTTCTTGGCGAGGTATTTTTCCTAAGTGTATTATCTTAAAATGGAAGCACTTCCATCTTGATAGGTTTAGAACCCTCTTTTAGTACATTTATCATGATAGACTTGCATTTAGGATGTATTTTGCACTTATCTTCTTCATTCTAGGTGAAATTACGGTTAGGATCCTGAGGATTCTCCTTAATTCCCCTTTTTCCATGGCTCTATTTTCTAGGTAGGACTTAGAAATAGGTCCTCTTGGAATTCATCATTATCATCATAGAATTTTATGCCTGTCTCTAGCATTTTGTCCCTTTCTGCTATCATTTCTAGCTCTCCAGGCATCCCCGGGACCTCCTGTCCTGATTTTGGCTGGATCTGGGCCCACAGGGTCAAAATCAAGCTTTTTCTTGACTAGGTCAAGACTAAGCTTGATCTTGACTAGGTTAGAATTGAGCTCAATCCTGACTAGGTCAGTTACAACCTCGATTCTAACCTCCTCCAGAATTTGTGCCCCTCTTTCAAAATTTGGTCCCAACGGGCCCCAAAATCAATGTCGGCCTCTCGGATGCAAGTGTGAAAAGGTTTTAATTCAAAATTCATTTAATTTTTTTCCCTCCTTAGTTGTTTATTGTGATTGGACCTTAATTTGAGGTGAAATTTGAATTATGGGTCCTCACATTGCTCTAGGAGCCTCACCTTGAAACCTCTATATAAAGACTCTCATTTGCATTCATTTTCACCAAGTTCAACCAAGCATTCTCATGATCAAGTGCTCTCAGAGTCAATTTCATGAGCAATAAGATTTCAAGCAAGAAAGGAATGGTGAAGATGCAAGATAGCAAGAGGATGATATAGAAGAGCAAGCCATTGTTGACATCAAGCATCTTTTTGAACACATACTTGGAGCAAGAGAGATCCTTTCTTCCTTGATCCACCATTATCAACTTTCAAGCATTCAAAGGTTCAATCATCGAGTAACAATTATGGACTACGAGTTTGGTGGAAGTACTTTAGTCTTGGGGGCTTGGTATGCTTTTCTATCTCATTCAAATCTATGCATTGTTGTTTCATGCATATTCATGCTAGGGTTTTGATATAGAGGATTAGATCTTGGCATTGCACTTTCAATACATACACACACACATTATATTTCAATCGGCTATTCGTGGAGGTGGAGATCACCAAAATGAGGGTTATACTAAGGCAAAACCCTATATAGCCACCCTAAAACCCCCTTTTTCAAATATCTACAGTCGTTGTTTTGGAAATCAGGGGATAGATTTGAGTACCCTTTTCACCGAACTTCTGAGATCTGCAAACAAAGTTAGAATCGACCTTCAAAATAAAAATGTAGTATTTGACCTTTTATAAGGGTCAAAGTCGACCTGCTACCGAAAAGATGAAACTTTTCTGGGTTTTCTTTGTCTCGGCTTTTTGATCACAGATGTGGTTGCAGAATCTTCTGAAACCTCACACAGGCTTCAGAAAATAGGTATTTCTAAATCAATTTCATGATAAGGTATATATCTTGACCTAATTAATTTTCAAGTATTTCCAAATTTACTTATGCTATTTCAATTCAAATCCAAAACTTTAATTACAAATGAAAAGGTGTTGAATGTTAGGTACATTACTAACCTTCCATTTTCCACCTATTCACTAAGTTTTTATCTACATAACCTGACGCTTTATTTTTCCTAATTCTAAAGCTTTGTGACCTTTAATATTTTCCTTAAGTCCTGATGATGAATTTTCCTAAGGTTTTGGTACTTTATTGAAGTGCTTATCTCATGTTTTGATCTGACAGTGGTTGCATAGCCACAAAGGAAAGATGCAAGGTGATTAACCATTGTGGCATTGCAACAGCCATTGATTTGGTCAGACAACTAAGCTTCTCCGTCAGGTGGGACCAGTTACCTTGGCTTTATCACAACCATCTGATTATGAAGATCTATCAACATACATTTACTGGGCCCGGTTAATAAAAGGAGTAATGAACTGACATCTTGTGTTTGATCTAACGACAGTCGTGTTTTTGCGGATGAAATATGATTGGGCATTTGTGCTTGCTGTATTGAGACAACCGTCAATTTGGTATTAGGCCATTAAGATGTGATAGTGGGTCTAGTCAGAAGGTACTAAAAGCATTGACCGTTGGACCTTCCATCTAATGGTAATGATAGGTCCAATTGTCAGGTCCAAGATATTATAGTTTTCAAACCACTGTAGATCTTTTTTATTTAACAGTTGTCACATTGCTGCGAAGAAAAGATGCACAAGGTTTTAACCATTGCAGCATTGGGAGAGTCGTTGATTGTCTCTTAAGAGAGGTCGATGGTCCTGATTTAAAGACTGATGAAGATACGACAGTGGGTCCAGTTGCCAGGTGTTGCTAATGTGCCTATTTATGATTGGTTGCCAGGAAAAGATGATGTGGTCAGTTGATTTTAAAGGGCCCAATTGATTGTTTGATGATTAATAAGGATCATCTGATGTGTCAAGAAAGGATATGATTGACGGTCACATTTTAAATTTGATCTATTGGTTGTTGCTTCTAGTATTTGAAATGGTGAAGGGTTTCTTTCTAGGGTTTGTTACAGTGGACCACAATATGAAGAAACCAAATACCATTGAACCAGGAGCAATAGAAGAGGAATGAATTACACATGGCACCTGATCCTTAATACAGGAAGTGTAACTATAATTTAGAGACTGATGTATGTTAGCCTAAAATAGTGGTCATCATTCATGTAACAACCTTACGAAGTTACTCAGAAATATCAATAGACAAAGGTTCCACCTGTGAAGATTCAGTATGATGAGAATCAACTTTTTGTTTCTTGTCATAATGTAGTGTACTTTTGTCTATAGTGCAAGTCACTGTCCTAGCTATCTAAAGCATGTTGCATCCTTTCTTAGAGAATTCCAAGATAGCCAGTGGTATAAATAGCAAGTTTTCTTCTTTTGTAAGGGGTGGTGAATATTATTTTGTAATGTGAGTTCTGATAATAGTACTTTTGTCTTACAATTCTCTGTCAAGAATGTACTGATATAGTAAAAATATCAATACAATATACTAGAACTCCTTTGCATATCCTATTTGTCTTCATGTATGGATGTTTAATTCCTTTATGTATTAAATTGTAAGGCATTTTGATATATTGTTTACAAGATAGATATAGGGGTTAAGGTTAAGTTTCTTTCAAGGGAAGGGTAAATCTTAAGGGAGATCTCTGGGAATTTATGGTCTGTACAAGAATTTGATAGCAAGATAAAAAAAAATGGGAGAATGAAGTGTAAGGCACCTCATTTGGGTTCTGGAATATTTTCTTTGAGGGGTTTTCTATTGATATATGTTTTCTAACTCTGATGCGCTAGGATTTGGCATTGATCTTAGCATAATTTTCATTATCACCATCAATAAATCAAATAATTAGTTCATCTTTAAGTTTGTTGTATAAATTTGAATATGTATTGTCCATGTTGAGGACATGGATAATTGTTGTCATGCTTTAGAGAAGTAGATTTGAAAGGTAAATCCGTCTGAGCTTTAGGCCTAAAGTGAAGAAGGTTGTTAACCTTAGTACCTTAGTGTTTAAATTTTTTTAGATGCATCTGTTGGGAAGTGTTAGAGTTGTATATCAAAGGTATCTGATTCCTTCTTATCATCTACAAGTGTTAGCACTAACAACACCCACATCCATACCAGATTGCCTGGGTGAAGGATGACCACAAGGTCATGGTCAATGAACACTACATAGTGAAGTTCAAGATTGGGGTATACCATGATGAGGTACTATGTGGTATCATACCCATGGATGCATTTTATATGTTTTTGGGTAGGCCATGGCAGTTTGACATGCATGTTGTACATGATGGTTATGCAAATACCTATTCCTCGACAAAGGATGGAGTGCAACATAAGCTACGACCATTGAAGGAAATAGAAGAAAAGCTATGTAGTAATACAAGAATAAGTTGTGTTGATGGAAGAAAGTTCCTAGAGGGTATGAGGAATGAGAATATGTGTTTTGATTTAATTATGAAAGCTAGTATAGAGGAAGTAGAAGATGTACTTGCAGAAGTTACAGATTTGTTGAATGAGTTTTAGGATATTGTATTTGATAATGTGCATGATAGATTATCACCAGTAAGGAAGATTAGTCATCAGATGGACTTGATTCCAAGAGTGAGTTTTCCAAATAAAGTAGCACACAGATTGACACCAACAGAAAGTGAAGAGTTGAATAGACAAGTACAAGAGTTGTTGTAGAAGGGGTTGATTCGAGAGAGTCCAAGTCCATGTGTTCTTCTAGCATTATTAGCACCAAATAAGAATGGATAATGGAGCATTCATATAGATTCTAGGACAATCAATGAGATCACAATCAAGTATAGATTTTCATTTCCACATATGGATGATATTATGGATTGTTTGAGTGGAGCTGTGTATTTCTCAAAGATAGATATAAAGAGTGAATATCATTAGCTTCGAATTGGAGAAGGAGATGAATGGAATACTACCTTGAAGATAAAGGAATGGCTATATGAGTGGTTATTCATGCCCTTTGGGCTAACTAATGCACCAAGAACTTTCATGTGGCTCATGAATGAGTTTCTGAAGGAATTTCTAGGTAAGTTTGTAATTGTTTACATAGATGAAATTTTGATCTTTAGTAAGACATTCAAGGAGCATATAATGTTATAATTCGTAGGGTGTTTGAGAAGTTGAGGGAAGAGAATTGAAAATTAATTTTAAGAAGTACCATTTTGTGAAGGAGTTAGTGTATTTAGGATTTTTAGTTTCAACATAAGGTCTAAAAATGGACCCAGAGAAAGTGAAGGTTATCCCCAAATGGCCTACTCTAAGGAGTGCTACTAAGGTAAGATCTCTTCAAAATTTGGCTAGTTTTTATAGAAAGTTTATCAGGAGTTTTAGCAGTATTTGTTGACCCTTGACTGACATAATGAGAGGGGATAGGAAATATTTTAATTACACTATGTTAGTGATTTTTATTGTTGAATCCTATTACAAGCCTTAAATGCTTCAATTGAACTCTATGATTCCTAAACTCATGACTCAAGCAAGAAAAGACTAATCGACAAGGAGAAACTCCTTCTACACTTCGAGCTCCACAGACCCAGGCAGGTGTACCTAAAACATACTAAATCTGCATACATAAACACTCTCTCACTAAAACCCTTTATGCAAACATAAAAATTAGTGGATAGTAACAACAAGGATATTCACCCTTCTTCTCTTTGAACTTTGAGGTTAGGTAGGCTAACGTATCAGATTCACTTCTACAAGGAATCACCAAAAGCATTTGCACTATTCAATGCAATTTACAAACATTAATGCTCTTAAATTGGAAATGTAAAGTGACTTGAATTAATGATTTGATGATGAAACTGTAGGACAAGTAAGAGACTAGTGCCTTATCTACTGGGCAACAAAGTCAAACAAACATGCATTCCTAGAAAACCCTAACTCCAAACTCAAAGAAACCAAGTGAAATGCCTTACAAATCACTCTTCTCATTTCAATACCTGGACATCAAATTCATGTATAAATCTTAAATTCTCAGAACTTGCATTCAAGATTGACTCTCTCCTTGAAAGAAACTTAAAAACAAGATCACAACTACCTTATAGCCAGTGCATCAAAATGCCTTACAAACTGATACACAAGAATTAAGACCAGATACACAAAGACATCAACAAGAGTTGTACAGGGATTCCATTGTTCTTTATTAAAAATTCATCTAGTTCAACATATTTACAAGACAAAGAAACCAAGAAAAATGCCTCAATATTGCCCAGCAGCATAAATTTTCAACCTCCTTTTCAAATGAGAAGAAAAATTGAGATATAGAAAAATCAAGTCAGTTACATAGAACTGACAACTATCCACTTAGCACAAAATATCTCCAAATATTCCTCCACCATGACCTGCAACTGATTCTCCAAACTTGATCCACATTTTGCAATCATTTCTCAAACAAACTGATTATGATTCTGGCCTTGAGATTCAAACCCATACTTCTCTTTCCTACTTCACTGAAACTAAAAATAATCATTTCCATTGGATTCCATGTCTTTTCCCATTCCTGAAAACATACAACACTTATTTATTTGGACAAAAATTGAATCTCCAGGACATTTTTTTGTGAGTAGGCTTGTCATTTAATTTTTTTGAATTTTCCCTATAGTCTGAACTATATCATTTTACTTTAAATTTTCAAATACTTTCATATCTGCAATATTATATTATTTTATGCACTTTATCCTTAGGAGTCACCAGGGAGCGCCACTTGTCATCATTTCATTCATTGCTCGGTCAAACCTCAAGTGAACTACCCCATTTGGAGAACTACCGACTGGCTTTGATCTCTAAATCTCTGGAAACTTTCCTTAACCCCAGTTAAGCCTGGCGACTGGGAAAATAAGCTATCTCTGAATCTCAGAATCTAACCTTAACCACGGGTTAGATCTTGAGAATGGGCGATTGAGCCCATTCTCCAAATCTCCAAATGCCTTGTCTTGACTGCAAACGATCTGGAGAACTAGTGAACAATGCTATCTCTGGATCTTAGAATGTTATCTAATGACCACCAGCCACTTGGAGAACTGGCACCTAGGCTATCTCTGGATCTCCAGATGCTACCAACTTAACCGCTAGCATTTGGCAACTTGGCAACTAGCAGCTAGCTAACTGCCACCTCCAGATCTAAGAATCTTCTGCTAACTGCCGACTTGATCTGGAAAATTTGTGACCTCATGCTATGTGTCATTCTTGTCCACCTCAGTGTGCCACATCATCACTTCTACAAAATTACCTTTAGCTTTGAACCCACCGACATGGAAACTAAGGTGCCAACATGAGCGGTTGCGCGGGTAGAGCCTTCGCTCTTCATCTTATTTCATTATGAGAGTAGATTTGTTTATATTCACCATAAAGACCCATTTTGGCATCAATGTGGGACAATTGATTTTGCAAGTTTTAAATCCTTGTTTGCATCTCATCTCAAAATAATGGGGTCTTCCATGCACTAAGCCCTCAAGCCAAGTGGCCCACCAAGTAGCCCCTCAGCTCTTACTTGCAATGTAATGTAAGTGCTGGCGTATATAAATAGTAGGAAAGCCTATCCCCTTGCAAATGTGGGATAAATCTAGTTTATGTTCTCCAAACACCTAAGATTTTCTTTCTTGGGCAAGGTCTACTTCATTGTTTGCTTGAGGCACAACATAAGTGCGTGATCCTCCTACCTTGTCTAGTGCATGGGCCATTCATTTTCTTATTTCCTTGCGCAGATTCTAGCTATTTGCTTGGTCTCACATTTATGTCTTTTGCATGAGACTCCCAAATCTACAGCATGCTAGCATCCTCCATTTGCATGAGCTACTATCTAGTTTGTTTTAAGCAAGGCAACCTTGCTCATTGTGTGGGGTTTGTTTCTTTCCTACACAAGTAGTCCTCACAACAAGGTGTGAGGCCTCCCACCTTATTTTTCCACGCTGGTGTTCCCTTTTTCATAACACATGAGGCCCCCAAAATTATGTGAGACTCCCACTCACGTGAGCACTCCCACCCATTTGCATGGGTAGTCCTTTGTTAACTATTTTTATTTGCACCCAGCGTACTATGCAAATCCTCCTTGCGCAAATAGAATAACCTCCATTTATATAGGTCAAAGTAACTTACGCAGAGTAATGGTATATAGTCCCTTTGTTTTAATACACAATCCCTTCCTATGGTATTACACGAGTCTTCACTATACACTAGCAAAGGGGCATTGCCTAGCATCAATTCCATGCAAGGCATCCATCATGTCTTATGCTAACCCTCATCTATTTTGGCACTGGCAAACTTGTTTGTATTGGAAACCCCCAAATGCCTTACGCAAGCCTCCTCATCTAAATTTTCTCATGCACTGGTCTATGTATTTGCACAAGGCCTCTCATAGTTGATGCACTTGGCTACCTCCATTGTTGCGTGGGCCCTCCATCCATTTAGTAACCTTCTCACCAAGCAAGGTCCCTCTTGACATGCCAGCCTCCTATACTCTAACGCGAGGCTTCTAGTAATTAGTGTGTGGGTCTATGTCCTTGCGCAGCTTCAATACATACTTGTGCATGTGCTGGCACCCTTCTCACCATTTGCATGTGGCATCAAACTATAAAGCTCCTCTTGAAATTGCACAAAGCATGCAATATTTTAAAATGTGTTGGCATCCATCAAAAGGATGGAAACTAGCAGCCATCAACATGTAACCCACAATAGGCATTGATTCTAAAACATGCCTCAAACAATATATTGCCTCTTCTGCTAATGTCCATTATTTACTACTTTTTGTGCTAGATAATACTTATGTAGAGACATTACAAATAAAATACTTCCCCTAGCTCATAGTCGGAATCAAGATCTTTTCCCCATGTGCTATTCTCTAAACATTATACTAAAATAAATGTCTGTCATAGAAGCCCGTTTATGGAATGCATGAACTTCAATCTTACTACAATCCTTACTAGCTGAAGTTTCAAGTTTTGATTTGTTGTACATCTGACACTTTCTCATCATTCAATGTTTGGAATCTGGAAGCTCCCCTTGATATCCACCTTGCCTCGCCTTAGTTTATCCTTAGAGCCAAGCTTTTGAGAAACCAAATTATAGTGCGTCAAAAGTATAACCACACTATTCACCATTTTCACCTTTGCAAAACTGAACAAACAACACCAGCTGGCCTCTAGAAATGGCTACAAAAACTGACTAAATGGCCCAACAGGAAAGTGCCACTGAGAACATGATTTCACCTTCAACACTGTAGTATGTTCACTGAAGGAGAAATCATGAAGAGACCCGACCCAAAAGAAAAAACTAATCAAAGTTGGCCACTTAGAAACATTGTTTGTCCACACTGCTAGAATCACACAAGTTGGCTTTGGAATTGGCTTTTAAAACTGAGCAAATGAAACTTTTAGAGACCAAAATCTTGGGCATTGATTCACCCACATGCGAGGAATATGAATCCATAACTAGCTTGCTCAGAAAGTCACATGGAGAAGTGCATTCAATCACCAAAGTCAGCTTACTAGTAAAATTCAGGATAAGAAACAGTGAAAAATGCATAAACTAGGATTGGAATTGGCCTGGGAAAGTAATCAAACGGATTGGTAGAGACTTGAAAATCATCAGACACTTATTCTCCCAGGTTTATAGTATAAAAAAACACTCAATTATGCCAGACCTTACATGAGGTGCAAACTGGGATACCTCAAAGTATGGCACTTATAAAATTGGACAGTGCACATTCAAAGAAATTTAATAAATTGCAAATGGAATGACACTGGAAAATAGGTCAAACGGGCACATGGGGGGCTGAAAATTGGTAGGATGACTCAATCACATGCCTAAAATATGATACCACAACCAGTACATAAAGACTAATCACCGGGAAAAATATATTCAAATGCAAACAGAGCCTGCTACAACAAAATCACACTTAGGCAAAAATGTAGATTTGGACAAGTGCTCAAACAAGACATCACAAAACAACTTGAAACTTGACTTTAGTGACCTGAGATGTCTTCAAATGATAAAAAAAGGGTAATGAACACTTGACATGCATGGAAAACCTCAGAATCTCATCGGGGCAAATAGGCATAAAAGCACTTCAAAGGGGTCAGAACTGCAAAAATATAACAAGATGCTCAAAAACCCATGTTGAATTTTTGAGTACCAATAGTGGCTCTAACTGGGGATGTGCACCCCACATGGGCATGTAGAGAACTCTAGAATCTCATGGTACAATAGACCACCCAAAGAGAATCAGCTTGACACTTTACTCCTTTTCAAAAAACTCCGAACCGGGAACCCCTTTCTGAAAGAAAACACACAACTGAAAGGGAAAGCGACTGTACATGAACTTACAACATTTACAAAAAAGGCTCAAAGCCCCAAAAATCTAGTCAGTCTTTACCTCTATCAAATAAATGATTCTCATCTCCATACAATGGAGGCAAACTGAGACTACATGTTTCATCCAGCCAGTCATAAACATTTTGATCCATTTTCAGCATATCATAGAAAAACTAATCACTAAACTCACCATTATCCGGCAAGGGAAAACCATCAGGATGCCATGAGTACTAATCATTTTGTGATGTCAAAAAATCAAAATCTTCATTGTCAATATCATGCTGAAAAAAGAAGCACTCCAACTCAACATCATGGCTGGTAACATTATCACTCTGATCATTAGTTTGCAAGAAAGAATAAAACACTTCCATCTCATCACTTTGCAAACTAACATAGACCTTCTCAAAATAAAATTCTGATTGCATAAGACCAGAAACATCTTGCTAATCACCAACCACATCAGCATCATTTGGAAATGAACAAGCTCCGTCAGTGAGTGACTCATTAGGCATTAGCAAATCTAAGAATACACTTTCAGATTTACCATATTCTTCAACATCAAAATGTACACAAGAACCACAATCAACAAGCTCTTGCAAATCCGAATACTCACTAGTACAGTCATCATTGTACTCATAAAAAATAACATTATCAAAAATATCACAAGGAAATGCACTTTCACACTGCTGATTTGAAATAGGGGAAAAGATGTCAAAATGTGTTTCACTCATCATGCTATCATCCAAATCACTTTCATCAAAACTTATTTTTACCGGGCATGGAATTTTGGAAACAAACTTAGTACCATACCTCTGAAAAATCAGCATCCAAGAGATTTGAGATCTGCTCACAACTTAGCAAGCACTGAGCATTACATTCCATCTCTTCATTCTTACTGCTGATGCTGCAAATTTCTTCTCCATCTGAAACCGGGACTGAATTTACTTTTCTCACATTACCTTGTGTGAAGTAACCACTACAAGAACTATCATTTGCATTATAATCATATTCTTCATATTCACACCAAACGTCACTATACTGAAACAAGGAACCATTAACATCATGCTGAGAACAAGGGAGATCTACAAGCCCCAGGGAAGCACTATCAACTAAAGATTCATCTCCTACTCCTTGACATTCATAGATTTCAACATCAGTCCAATAACCAGTACTATCAACATCATAAGACTCAACATCCTCAGCACAATTAGATTCAGAATCTACAAAAGAACCCATCCATTCTTTAACATTTTCTAATGCTTCATCTTTTAGGGATGCAGTCCAACTGACTGATTTAGGCATACTAAGTTCAAGAAACATCTCAACATATTGGGATTCTTGAAAATGTAAACCCACAGGAAGTTCACTACATGCAACAAGAAATTTCTTGTAATAAGACAATGTAGACTCTTCATTTCTTTCTCCTAGTGCACATCTTAACATCTAAATGCAATTATGCTGAATTCTTTTATTTATCCAATGAAGTTCATTATTATAACTTTCTAGATCTTACTGAAAAAATTTAGATCTAGAAACACCCTCTTGATCTATCATGGCTGGGAACTCCATTCTAACACACTGACAAAATAATGGAGATTATTCTCATGACAATATTTCTATCCAAACTCATGCAACCATTGACTTTACTAAACATTAACATATTTTTGATACTCTTTAGGAACTAAATCTTCTATCCAGAAATATGGCATGAACTTTCAAACTATTTTCCCTTCTCTTTAGTGACTAATTCACCTATTTAGGGATTGTTTTTAACTTTGATAAAAGATTACTTGGAAGTGTTGTTGCTAGTGTAAAATATTAATCTAAAGCCTTCCTCAAATCACCTTTCAAATCTTTGTAGAGCCGCCACCTCTTTGCAGAGGACCAATCTTGAACTAGCTGAGATGCTTTATCTCACACTTGGACCATCTTTATCAGCAAACATAAAACAACTTCATAGGATGCACTATTTGTCAGGATCACAAAATTCATTACAATTTCATATTACCAAACACTGATCAAATAGAGATTCAGAGTCGCCACTCACATTCAGTGAGATAATATAACAATTTTTTGAAAAGAATTGACTCTATAACCAAACTGGACCAGAACCTGGGATGATTTAGCAAAGCAAGGAATTAGACATCTTAAACTTGCTGTCATTTATCTTGTCCCCAGTACAATCGCCAATCTGTTAGTGATTTTTCTTGTTGAATCCTATTACAAGCCTTAAATGCTTCAATTGAACTTTGTGATTCCTAAACTCATGACTCAAGCAAGAAAAGACTAATTGACAAGGAGAAATTCCTTCTACAATTCAGGCTCCACAGACCTAGGTGGGTGTACCTAAAACATACTAAATCTGCATACATAAACACTCTCTCACTAAAACCCTTTATGTAGAAATGAAAATTAGTGGATAGTAACAACAAGGATATTCACCCTTCTTCTCTTTGAACATTGAGCTCAGGCAGACTAACCTATCAAATTCACTTCTATAAGGAATCACCAAAAGCATTTGCACTATTCAATGCAATTTAAAAACATTAATGCTCTTAAACTAGAAATGTAAAGTGACTTGGATTAATGATTTGATGATGAAACTACAGGACAAGTAAGAGACCAATGCCTTATCTACTAGGCAACACAGTCAAAAAAACATGCATTCCCAAAAAACCCTAACTCCAAACTCAAAGAAACCAAGTGAAATGCCTTACAAATCGCTCTTCTCAATTCAATAGCTAGACAACAAATTCATGTATAAACCTTAAATTCTCAAAACTTGCATTCAAGATTGACTCTCTCCTTGAAAGAAACTTAAAAACAAGATTACATCTACCTTATAGCCAATGCATCAAAATGCCTTACAAACTGATACACAAGAATTAAGACCAGATACACAAAGACATCAACAAGAATTGAATAGGGATTCCATTGTTCTTTATTAAAAATTCATCTAGTTCAATATATTTGCAAGACAAAGAAACATAGAGAAAACAAGAAAAAGGCCTGAATACTACCCAACAACATAAATTTTCAACCTCCTTTTCAAATGAGAAGAAAAATTGAGATATAGCAAAATCAGGTCAGTTACACAGAATTGACAACTCTCCACTTAGCACAAAATATCTCCAAATATTCCTCCACCATGACCTGCAATTGATTCTCCAAACTTGATCCACATTTTGTAATCATTTCTCAAACAAACTGATTTTGATTCTAGCCTCGAGATTCAAACCCATACTTCTCTTTCCTACTTCACTAAAACTGAAAATAATCATTGCCATTGGATTCCTTGTCTTTAGCCATTTTTGGAAACATATAACACATATATTTGGACAAAAATTGAATCTCCAGGACATTTTTCTGTGAGCAGGCTTGTCATTTAATTTTTTTGACTTTTCCCTATAGTCTGAACTATATCATTTTGCTTTAAATTTTCAAATACTTTCAAATCTGCAATATTATATTATTTTTTGCACTTTATCCTCAGGAGTCACTAGGGAGCACCACTTGTCATCATTTCATTCATTGCTTGAACAAACCTCAGGTTAACTACCCCATTTGGAGAACTAGCGACTGGTTTTGATCTCTAAATCTCTAGACACTTTCCTTAACCACGGTTAAGCTTGGCGACTAGGTGAATAAGCCATCTCTGAATCTCAGAATCTAACCTTAACCACAAGTCAAATCTGGAGAATGGGTGACTGAGCCCATTCTCCAAATCTCCAAATGCTTTGTCTTGACTATGAATGATCTGGAGAACTGGCGAACAATGCTATCTCTGGATCTTGGAATTTTATCTCATGACCGCTAGCCACTGGGAGAACTGGTGACTAGGCTATCTCTGAATCTCTAGATGCTAGAGACTTAACTACTAGCATCTGGTGACTTGGTGACTGGCGGCTAGCTAACCGCCACCTCCAGATCTCAAAATCTTCTGCTAACTGTCGGCTTGATCTGGCAAATTTGTGACCTAGTGTCATGTGTCATTCTTGTCCACCTCAGCGTGCCACATCATCACTCCTATAAAATTACCTTTACCTTTGAACTTGATGGCACATAAATTGAGGTGCCAATATGAGCAGTTGCATGGGCACAACCTCCACTCTTCATCTTATTTCATTATGAGAGTAGATTTGCTTATATTCACCACAAAGACCCAATTTGGCATCAATGTGGGACAATTGATTTCACAAGTTTTAAATCCTTCTTTGCATCTCATCTCAAAATAATGGGGCCCGCCACACACTAAGCCCTCAAGCCAAGTGGCCCACCAAGTAGCCCCCTAGCTCTTACTTACAATGCAATGTAAGTGTTGGCGTATATAAATAATAGGAAATCCTATCCCTTTGCAAATGTGGGATAAATCTAGTTTATGTTCTCCAAACGCTTGAGCTTTTCTTTCTTGCGCAAGGTCTACTTCATTGTTTTCTTGAGGTACAACATAAGTGCCTGATCCTCCTACCTTGTCTAGTAATGGTATACAGTCCCTTTGTTTTAATACACAATCCCTTCCTATGGTATTATGCAAGTCTTCACTATGCACTGGCAAATGGGCATTGCCTGGCATCAATTCCATGCAAGGCATCCATCGTGTCTTATGCTAACCCTCATCTATTTTGGCACTGACAGACTTGTCTGTATTGGCAACCCCCAAATGCCTTACACAGGCCTCCCCATCTAAATTTTCTCCTACGCTGGTCTATCTATTTGCACAAGGCCTCTCATAGTTCACGCACTTGGCTGCTTCCATTGTTGCATGGGCCTTCCTTCCATTCAGTAGCCTCCTCACCAAGCAAGGTCCCTCTTGACATGCCAGCCTCCTATACTCTAACATGAGGCTTCCAATAATTAGTGTGTGGGTCTATGTGCATGTGCAGCTTCAATACATACTTGCGCATGTGCTGGCACCCTTCTCACCATTTGCATGTAGCATCAAACTGTGAAGCTCCTCTTAAAATTGCACAAAGCATGCAATATTTTAAAATGTGTTGGCATCCATCAAAAGGCTGGAAACTAGTAGCCATCAACATGTAACCCACAATAGGCATTGATTCTAACACATGCCTCAAACAATATATTGCCTCTTCCGCTAATGTCCATTATTTACTCCTTTGTGTGCTGGATAATACTTATGTAGAGACATTACAAATAAAATACTTCCCCTAGCTCATAGTCAGAATCCAAATCTTTTCCCCATGTGCTATTCCCTAGACATTATACTAAAATAAATGTTTGTCATAGAAGCCCATTTATGGAATGCATGAACTTCAATCTTACTACAATCTTTACTAGCTGAAGTTTCAAGTTTTGATTTGTTGTACCTCTGAAACTTTTTCATCATTCAAGGTTTGGAATCTAGAAGCGCCCCTTTGATATCCACCTTGCCTCATTTTATCCTTAGGGCCAAGCTTTTGAGAGTCTGAATTATAGTGCATCAAAAGTATAACCACACTATTCACCCTTTTCACCTTTGCAAAATTGAACAAACAACACCAGCTGGCCTCCAGAAATGGCCACAAAAACTGACTAAATGGCCCAACAAGAAAGCGCCACTGAGAACACGAGTTCACCTTCAACACTGTAGTATGTTCACCGAAGGATAAATCATGAAGAGACCTGAGCCAAAAGATAAAAATAATCAAAGTTGACCACTTAGAAACATTGTATGTTTGCACTGCCAGAATCACACAAGTTGGCTCTGGTACTGGCTTTTAAAACTGACCAAATGAAACTTTCAGAGACCAGAATCTTGGGCATTGATTCACCCACATGTGAGGAATATGAATCCATAACTAGTTCCTTAGAAAGTCACATGGTGAAATGCATTCAATCACCAAAGTCAGCTTACTAGTAAAATTCAAGATAAGAAATAGTGAAAAATGTTTAAACTGGGTTTGGAATTGGCTTGGGAAAGTAATCAAACAGATTGGTAGAGACTTGAAAATCATCAGACACTTAGTCTCCCAGATTTATAGTATGAAAAAATACTCAATTATGAAAGACCTTTCACAGGGTGCAAACTGGGTTACCTCAAAGTATGGCACTTATAAAATTGGACAGTGCACATTCAAAGAAATTTAATAAATTGCAAATGGAATGACACTGGAAAATAGGTCGAATGGGAACATGGGGGGCTAAAAATTGGTAGGATGACTCACTCCCATGCCTACAATATGATCCCACAACTAGTACGCAAAGAACAATCATCGGGCAAAAGACATTCAAATGCAAACAGGGCTTGCCACAATAAAATGACACTTGGCAAAAATGCAGATTTGGACAAGTGCTCAAAACAAGACATCACAAAACAACTTGAAACTTGACTTTAGTGACCTGAGATGTCTTCAAATGATAAAACAAGGGTAATTAACACTTGACATGCATGGAAAACCTCAGAATCTCATCTGAACAAATAGGCACAAAAGCACTTCAAAGGGGTCAGAACTGCAAAAATATAACAAGGTGCTAAAAAACCCATGCTGTATTTTTGGGTACCAACACACTACAAGTTTGGATAAGATTTTTAAACTGTTGAAACAAAAAGTTACAGAACAACCTATCTTAGCACTTCCAAATTTTAATAAAGTATTTCAAGTAGACTATGACGCTAGTGGTACTGCAATAGGAGGTTTTTCTAGCCAAGAAGGTAAACTTATTGCTTATTTTAGTGAGAAGTTAAATGATGCCAAGAGGAAATATTTTGTTTATGATCAGGAATTTTATGTTATAGTTCAGGCATTGAAGAAGTGGAGACATTATCTTCTTCCTAAAGAGTTTGTTTTCTATACAGATCATCAATATTTACAATTTGAATAGTCAAGGAAAGTTGAATCAAAGGCATTTGAAATAGGTTGAGTCTTTTTAGAGTTACAAATTTATTTTGAAACATAGGAGTGGAAAGTCTAACAGGGTTGTAGATGCTCTTAGCAGAAGGTAA
This sequence comes from Chamaecyparis obtusa, assembly GCA_027943335.1. NCBI lineage: Eukaryota > Viridiplantae > Streptophyta > Pinopsida > Cupressales > Cupressaceae > Chamaecyparis > Chamaecyparis obtusa. The sequence continues at coordinate 25,500 of BSBK01001823.1, read as the reverse complement.
CTTTTTTCTGATAGAGATGTAGATTGAAGTGGTTGGGTTCAAGGAACTCAAGAGTTTGTATTTAGAGGATCTTGATTTTGGTGAAGCTTGGAAAACGTGCACAGAACCTGTTAGTCTAGAGAGAATGAAGTGGCTATATTTCATCATCCAGAATGGTATGCTATTCAGAGGGAGTCAGTTGTGCATTCCACAAAGTTCTATGAGGGAGAATCTCATCAAGGAGAATCATAGTGGAGGATTGGCTGGACATTTTGGTTGATATAAAACCCTTTCTTTGGTTAGTGAGATTTATTACTAGCCACAGTTGCAACAAGATGTCAATAAGTTTGTAAAGAGTTGTAGACTACGTCAAATGGAAAAAGGGGTAAAGCAGAATACAAGATTGTATCAGAAATTACCTATACTAGAGAAGTCATAGGAGGATATTAGTATGGAATTTGTTCTTGGCTTACCAAGGACTCAACAGGGACATGATTCAATTTTTGTGGTGGTTGACAGGTTTTCAAAGATGGTACATTTTGTTCCCTGCAAGAAGACTAATGATATTGTTTATGTGGCAGAATTGTTTTTCAAACAAGTGGTGAGACTACATGGTTTGCCAAAGAGCATAGTTTTAGATATAGACGCTAAGTTTGTTGGATATTTCTAGTGTACATTGTGGAAGAAGTTAATGATAGACTCAATGTTCAGCTCATCACATCATCCACATGCTGATGGATAGAAGAGATGGTGAATACAAGTGTGGGGAATTTTATGAGATGTTTGGTTGGAGATAATCCAATGGGATGGGATTTGATTTTACCACAGGCATAATTTGCATACAATAATTATGTCAACAAGAGCACTGGTAAATCACCATTCCAGATTGTATATGGAAGTATTCCTAGAAATGCATATGAGTTGAGGAAGATAGACAAAGGATAAATAAGTAGTTCTGAAGCTGAGAATTTTGTAGAACATTTGAAGAGCATTCATTAGGAGGTGAGGAAGCACATTACCAAGATGAATATGTAGTATAAGGCTAAGACAGATGAGAAAATGAGGCATAAGGGATTTCAGGTTGGGGATGAAGTCATGGTTTATTTGAAAAAGGAGCGATTTCTTGTAGGTACATATAACAAGTTGAAAATTAAGAAGTTTGGGCCATGTAAGATACTAAAGAAGCATGATTTCCTATGAGGTAGAATTTCCTACTAAGCTAAATATTTCACCAGTATTTAACATTTTAGATATGATAGAGTATCATGAAGGGGGTGTTGAAGATGAGATCATAGAAGCACAATGGAGTACTCCAAAAACTACTTAAACTACCAAGGAGATTGAGGATATACTAGATAGTCGTGTTAGTAGAAGTACAAGGAACAAGACATATGAAGAAAATCTTGTCAAATGGAAAGGATGAACTGTAGAAGATTCATCATGGATGACAAGGGAGGAGATTAACCATCTTGGTTTTCCTCTACACACTTGAGACGTGATAGGGTCACTTCTCAAATTACCCTAAGTGTTTGATGTAGGAGCATCCTGGGTGTAAGGGCAATCTTGCATCACCCAAAAATATTGCTGGTTTCTTTTCAATAAGGGCTATCTTTTGTAGATCTTCTATTTATGAAAACTTACTATTTTTTGTAAGTTGGTTATACAAGCTTAGAATGTTCTAACTTCACAGGTAGAGGTTCATCTTAGTCATATCAGTTTGTCAGTAAAGTTTCATTTCCATATCATATGCATTGGTGAAGTTATTGAGATTTTTTTTGGCTCAATTTTGAAGGCCTTAGAGGCTCTCGAACAAGATCAAACCCCATCTAACTAGAGCTTGCATAAGTTAGGTGTTGTAGATCAAGACCTACCATTTCCTAAAAGTGGTTATAATAGCCAAATAGAGCTATGGCTAAAATGTTATGGCCTCTGGAAGCTGGGCTACTTGAAAATATAATTTGGAATTATTTTGAGTCAACCCTAATGTAAAATTTTTTTAAAAAAAATAATTCTAAGGGTGGTCGGCCTTAATGGCTAAAATTTTGTAACCTTCTCAGGTGGTGGATAATTTCCTATATAAGGAAGGCTTGTAGTATTTTCTAGGGCAGTTCTAGGTGGTTATTTGAGGCTCTGTATTACATTATATTGTAAGAAAAATGCCCATGTGGCTTTGCATATTGTAATTCTCAAATTTGTAATTCCACACTTGTGGGGATAATAAAAAGCCCATTTTCTATTCTTGCAAAAAAATTTTGTTTCTATGTTTATGTTATGTGTTTGTGGTATTAAGAGGAGCACCCTTCAACACCAACCTGGCCAAAAAAACACCCTTCTCTATGGAGATAGACCTGCTATATATATTATAGTTTTTTTCCACAGCTCTAATAAGGTCTACATTAACAAAAAAATTTGGGATGAAAAGCCTTCCCAAATCCAATCTCTACAAATTATTCACTAGAATTGTGGCTTTACTATTTTTTAAAAGTACAGGAACAAATCCATTCCACTAAACCCAGTGGAAGGATTCCCACGAGATGTTGCCTTGTCCAGAATTGTATCAAACAGAATTTTTGTACCTTTTCAAAGAACTTGGCTAGTTATTGTATGATCCTTTATCATTGTGTTCACAACTATTGTTGTTCATGATTTAGAGTACAAGAAGATATCCTTTTTTATGTCTGATTTTGGTATTTTAGTGTTCCTATTGATCAAAGTTAAAGATGACTTTGGATTTCATATTGGAGATGGTGTGAAGGTTCTTGGAAAATTGTATTCATGCTTCTTCTTAGAATTCTTGGATTGTTTGATGATTGTTCTATTGGTTCGCATTTGTTGAGGTGATTGGTAGCATGTTATCATTTCTTCATTTAGGTACTATCTGACCTAATGAAGTAATGCATTGTGATTCTTGGTGGTGCATTGGCGATGGTATAACATGTTTGAGGATGAAGATTTGGGTCCTATCTAATTCTTGGCTGACTTTATTTAGATCACATTGAAGATTGATATTAATGTTTAAATATTTTATTGTATTAGGTCTTAGCTGACCTAGGGGTTGATTATTCTTTATAATCGGTGTAAATGAGAGATCATTTTGTAATAAAGAGAATGTATGAGAGAGACACGTGAAAATTAAAAATATATGTATATATTTTTATTTCATTGGAATTGTATTGGCATAGGAGATGCTATTTGTCAATTTGGTTGTAAAGGATTGTATGTCCACCCCATTGTAATTAAAGATAGATTGGTGAACTTGAACGAGGGCCAGATATGAGGATGTATTGTGAGCAATAAGCTCTGAGCAATGAGCCTAAAGATTGGACTGTAAGCCTATGGTTGCAAGTGCATCCTTTATTCTCCATTTTTGTCCTTGAGTGGGTTGTAATTTTAATAGAATACATTCTTCTAGTGGGTATCATCCCCACTAGGGTTTTCCCTTAACTAGGTTTTCTCAAGAACAAATCTTTGTGTTTTGTGTTTTGTGTTGTGGATATTGCATTATTTTTTATCTTTTAGATCTAAGTGGCTAAACTGGAATTAAATTAATTAGGTACACACAACTGATTCACCCCCCCCTCCCCCTGCCCCCCTGGCTCTTCTCAGTTGTGCTTGCCTCCTCTTGGGCCTAACAATTATACAATCAACTTTTAGATATGGTGGCATGCATTGAATGGGAGATGTTCTACAGTGATGCATGGTCAATATTGATGAGGTATATTTCTTGATCCTAGTCATCATTTCAAGTTTTGCATCATGTTTCAGTTTCAATAGTGACTTTCATTAAAGGGATCCCAAGGAAACTAGATTTGGATGGTATCACTTCAACATCCATATGAGAATTTCAATTTCTTTGGTCATTAAAAAAATGAAAGGGAAATAAAGGAAATAAAACATCCAACAATAAAAACCTTTAGGTGTTGTTAAGTAGTTAATATCTGAAAAACTAGATTCTGACAAATATTAATTGATAAATAAACTTGGAGGTGAAAACTGAATTTTTGGCACCTCTAGGCGATGATAGGTTAAAAATCAGGATACCAACGATCTCTTGTCATTATCAAAATTGAAAAAAGGAGAAAATGAAACTAAAAAAAGAAAAAATGCAATAATTTTTTCTTTTTATGTATTAATTATTTTAAGGTACCTAACTACTTCCATGGTTTCCCTCTATCTGAATACCTCTACCACCTCTTATTTCTCATTGGTGTGTTGTTCTCTAGTTTTTTGTGGTTTACACAATTTTGATCACCTATGGTATGACTTACACATTCAGTTGAGGTTCTCAACAAGTAAAGAAAGAATTAGCTAACAATAGTTTTTTTTGTAGTGCTTCGGTCAGATGGAGATCTGTTGTGATATAACAGTTCTTGGTGTCATATGTGGATCCTTCCTTGTTTGAAAGTAACAGATGATGAGTTCTTCTGGTTACTAGACCTTAGCATACATGGACATGCAAGTTGGTAAAATAATCAATTTTCTTTTTCATTATTTTATCTCTTAACTTTATTAATGTTTATTATTATATTAATCATATGTGCAACATCCCTACCTATCCTCTCCATATTTTCTAGGGATGGTCAACCTTTTAGTTTAGGGGGGGAGGTGCACCACCCTTATTACCTATATTTTCATCATTTTTTTTACTTTGTCCTTAATCACTCCATCTAGTATGTGACCTTACTCATTTCATATTGCTCATCCTTTCACCCTTCATATTCCTTATCATTTTATCAGTCGTGTTGCCTATCATTTCACCCATTTCACATAGCTAGAAATGGACATAATTTTCCATAGTATTTGACAACATTGAAGTTATGTAGAATGAAAAAATTGAAAAGTGAAAAAGAAAAAATTAAATTGAAAATGAAAAATAAAAAAATGGATTAAAAATGAAAAGTTGGAGGATTGAATAAATTGAAAGCTTGATGGAAAATTATAAGGTTCAAAATTAAATCTATGAGGCCTTCTACGAAGAGGGATTGATAGAAGATCTGAAGAGATATAATATTCAAAGGTGAAGAGGAAGGCCAAAGTCATAAATCTAATAGGCCACTAGTTCGGATCAAAGACATCTAGACCGTAATGTTTGCACAAGGACATGCAATATGATAAGTTCTGGGGAATGATGAGAGCCAATTATGCTCCATTTTATGTCATATTTTATATTTTTTCATATACCTTCATAATTGTTTCAATATCCCAATTCTATTCCATTTTTATATTTATTTCACCATTTTGCATTGCATATGACTCAATATGTATAAGTCATATTTAATATAGTTTTAAGATCAAAATATGGAAAATAAGTATTGATTATTTTTACTAACCACTGTTACAACATCTATCCTTCATGTCACCTTTATACAAACTTCTTGTCAACTTAGAATTCATGGAAAAGAAAGCACATTTTAGATGACAATCAATACTTCTTGGTTGACAGCTTGGTTTCCATGTGCACCATTCATGTGGTGCTTAAAATATACTAAAGAACAAATCCCACTACAGGAGAGAACTTTCAACAACCATGTGTTGAAGGAGAAACCCACAATTTCTTATTTTTTAGTTGTGGTTGTAACAAATTTATTTTCCAAATTGTGGCTTGCAAACAAATATTTTCATGAAATATAGACTTAACTATTCTATCTTAGGCTACTTAAGATGTCATTTGTGATAGACTCGACCAATATATATGGGTTGCAATATTAGCTCAAGGAAGATTATAGAAAGCAGAGATTTTTGTATCAAATTTCTAAGATTTAAAATATTGTCCTACTGATCAAACCATCGTAATCAAGTTTCCTCTATTCACCTTATGGACCTGGAGGAAGGGCCCATTCTTAGAATGCTTGGTGAAGTTTTTATTATATTTGTAATTTTTTAAATATTGTGTTAATATTTAAATACTAGTTTGATATTGCTATCATTGAAATTTGAATTATCGTTTGATTATTTGTGAGACTGGAAGCTTGGTATTGTTTCATTATATGTACCATCATTGATTATTAATGTATTATTTATTCAACATTCAAGGATTCTTGAAATATGTGTAATGTTTTGATGTCTCTTAGTTTTAATTTATAGATTAGTCCTAGATCATTGAAAATGGTAAAGAAACTCTAGTTTGTTCCTATCACTAGAATAGAATAGCTCGTGACACTAGGAAGTGATAGTTCCTACTACTAGAATTACTTTGGTTTCTTGTAGTTTTATTTTCATTTATCCTAGCTGCATTCATCCCCACTTGGATTACTATCTTCAGCCCTTGAGTAGACAACCACTATACCTTTGATCAGTCTACAACCCCAGATTGACATTTTCAAGTACAAGCTAAGGGAATCTACATGAGTCCAATTTTGAGCTTAAACAAGAGTTAATACAAACCATAATTTTACCATACAATAGTCATCTAGGATAAATTAGTCCTAGTACATAGTTGTCTAGGATGACTTGGTCCCACCAATAAGCCTCAAAATTTGGACTCGGAGTCCTAATTGATCACTTTAGATTACATTTTTAGACCAGATATTATGGGAATAATTAAATAATGTGATGACTTTAGATTATATTTCTAGACAAGATGGACACAATAGTGACCAAGAAATATTTATTTCTTTAATGTGTCCTTAGTCAACTATTGAAGTTGAATGGTTAAAAATGAGTCCACTAAGGGAAAAGTTTCTTGGAATATTTTAGTAATTTCTCCCACAAAGCTAAATATTGAGAGGAGAGAAGCTTTTAGATATTTCTATATACATCTACCATTAATAATAAGTTTTTTATTTTGGGTATTTACTATTATCAACAAATTATTTCTAGAGTATCAACCTTGCTTCTAGAATGTTTATTTGAATGTATTTGAGACCTCTATATAATGAGGCAACTACAATCAATTTTAGTCAAAAGAGAGAAATGGAGATGGAGCTTTATGTGAGTTACCTTTGTCTCTATCCAACTTCAAAGACTTGCAAAATCCAAGGTTGTAACACCATATGAATAAGTTCATAATCATGGATTAGGTGACTTAGGAAGAATGTATATCTTTAATCTTGGAATCTTAATGAAAAGATTTTTAGACTAAGTATTGTGCACACATATCAAATATAAACTCTTTTAAATGAAAGAAAACACACTATTGTTTTATTTTTAAAAAATGATTGTTGCATTATTAAGTTGAGAACAAGGATATCCTCATTACAAATAAATTTTATTTAAATTTAGTTGATATAATATTAATTTTAAACATGTAAGCCATAATAAATAGTTCTATGAACAAGAATAAGATTATTTTTTTAGATAAAAGGCAAGGAGCCTGGATATATATATTAATATTTAGTAAAATCTACTATGGGCCAGGTGAAATTTGGCTCTCAACAACCAAGCTAAAACCCTTAAATCCATTTATGAAGTCCAAAATCTAATCTAATCTATTGTATATTACCTAAATCATAGAAACTAAAAACTATGAGAGCCTAAAACAAAATGGCTCAATAGTTACATACATATATGGCATATTTTGATTGATCATATACATGTAATGTCCCCAAAAGATAGGGTATCCATGATCGAAACATCCACACTGAAGATATGACCTATTATCCTCATGGCTGAAAATCAAAAACATCATGGCAAGTGAAGTCGATGTCACTCCTCCACAACTTCTGTGATCATAAGAATAAGAATTTAGTAAGTTTCTTGAAATATTTCAGTAATTTCTCCCACAAAGCTAAATATTAAGACTGGGAAACTTTTAGATCTTTATATATACATCTACTATTATTAATAATATTTTATTTTATTTATTTCTTATTATTAACAAATTATAAATAGAATATCAATCTTTCTTCTAAAATTTTTCTTTGTGTATTTGAGACCTCTATATAATGAAGCAACTACAATCAATTTTAGTCAAAATATAGAAATGGAGATGGAGCTTTTGAGTTACCTCTAAGATGCATAAGCATATCTCCTTCTATAATTTTGGCTTACTTTTGTTCTTTTGTTTCATTTTTATTATGCAAGTTGGTAAATCTTTAGCTCTAGGTTAGATGTTGTAGTCAATAGAGTCAAAATATGGTGTATTTTTCTATTATTCCTTTTTTGTTCAGAATTCCTAGTCAAAAGATGGTATGTTTGTCTATTCTTCCTTTTCTGTTCATACTTCTTGGAAATGCAGAGATAGGAATTTTATTATCAACGAATATTGTATAATCCTATACAAATAGCCCCAGATTCATGCATCACTCATACGCTTGGGGCTTCTTTCCTTTGGGTCAGAGATGACATTAATACGGGCTTCTTTTGTTTGTTTTTTGTTGCGAGCTTTTCATCCTATGAACATGTGTCATGTCTGCGGAGCTTTGGAAGAATGGTGTGGGTTTTCCTTGCTAAAAACCCCACCGTTGCAACACGTGTCAGGGAAGATTTCAAAAATAACCAATTGCTATTCATTGATCAAAAAATGATTATTCCCAACAATTTTTATTCTTTTATGTGTTTCTTGTGGATTCTGCTTATCGTTTTCTAGTGTGTCGATGGTAAGTTTCCTTAGCGGTTGCAGTAATTATGTTCCTAGGTGGTTTCCTTTCCAACACAGAAATTGATTGGGGGGGAAAAATTTATTGCAATTTGTCTTATAAATGGGGAGGTTTCTTCTTTTTCAAGGGTTAGATTTTTTATATTCAAAGAGAGACAGATATTTTTACTAGAAAATATAATTTGTTCTTGAGGTATTCTGAGATACTATGCTTGCAAACATTATTTCTATCATATTTATGTTAATTAAAAATTTGACTATTCTCGATAGAGCTTTTTGGATTTTAGTTTATGTTGAATATTTCTAAAATGTATGTCATTCTGAGTAACGGTTATCTTATAAGGCTCTAGCATTTCTATGTGATATTATTCTTAGTGATGGACTATGTTAAATATTCTTTTGGTTGAAAGTAATTGAATATCAAAAAATGTTCCATGTTTGTGATGTCGTCAAGACTAAATTGATGAACAAGATATCATTTAATGTATTTACTATTTTCTAACTTTTATAGATGCACCCACGAGATGATATGAATAATTTAACATGCGCCTAGGATCTAGTTATTTTGTTCTTATTTTCAATAATGAAAGGATTTTGATATCCTATGCCAAATTGTGAGATATTATTTGCATTTTGATCTGAACGTTATAGGTATTTTTATTGATGAAAAGATTTTGAGTTAATAGTGAAATGATTTGGCGTAAAGCCTTAGCTTAGTTTCATTTTTAGTATTCATGTCTTTCCATCTCTCCTATTAATGGAGATTTACCTCCTTAATCCTAAAGATTATTTCGAGTGATAGCATTTTGGTCCCAGACCATTCAAACTTTCCATAAGATTTATTACCCTTCTAGGTTGCAAAATTTAGGATTAATAGCTCATTTTTTGGCTTGCCTGGTGAGACCAAACCATCCTTGAGCCTGATTTAAAACATGTGTATGAGCCACATGTATATCACAAGATCTTAATCTACTCATTATCTAAGATTATTGATCTCTCCCCTAGTTATTATGACCATATCTAGAGCTCTAGCTTCTTCATCAAGTGCATTACTAGCACCACCCTCTTGTGGCCCCAATGACAACACATAATTTTGTCACTTGGGATAGTGGAAGCCCTCTCATTATACCAGCTTCTAGTGTGAATTGGGATGCCATTCCTACTATCACCTTTAAAGCCTTACCTAAATTTACTGGTGAAGATTAAAAAAACCCTATTGCACATATGACAAATGTGGTGAATACTTGCAGAGTGCATCATATCACGTAACAAAATTTATCCCTAAGGTTGCTAACTAAAATTTAAGGGGAAATCAATGTATTTTTATAGATATGGAATGACCTAGGCAATCTATTTTATGGACACTTTTACAAAAAGAGTGACCACTCTTGACTACTTCAACAACTAATCAATATGAAGAGGGCTCCCTAGGAGGTTCTTGCAGACTTCAATAGAATATTTCATAAGACAAGGAATATAATCCCCATATATATACATCCTTTGGCACTCATTTCCTTTGTATTCTATGTAAAATATTTTAACGTAGATATAGTATGGACTATACAATCCCCAGGGCCATAGACTTTCTAGATGCTTATGAGATAGCTATAATGGATAAGAATCACTTGATATATGTAGAGAAATCACCATCAAGACCCCCATTGCCAATATTCCCTAAATTTTCCCTATAAATCCTAGAGAAAACCCAAGGTGAGACCTCCACTAGCTTTGTCGCTCCTCCTCAATCCATGTATGTCTAGCCAGGTTCTCTGACACCACAGGTGGCTACCCCTTCCTTGTTATTAGAGATGAATGAGATGAAGAACCTATAGAGGATAGTATCAAATGATTTAAATAGTTTGAAGAGACAACAAGGTGTACCTCGATAGTCCTCATGTTAGAGAACCACTAAAATGGATAGCCCCCATATCAGCCAAACCAATATCAAAATATAAATAGAAATAACCAAGGAAATAACAATCAAATAAAAAATGGTCGAGATCTAAATTCAAATAAATTGGTTTTTGTTCCTCCTCCAATGGCACCATTGAAATTTTTTCCACCCAATTCAAACAGAGAACTAGTGGCCACCCCAAATAATTTTGGTGAAGATCTAAATGCATGGTGCTTTCCATGAAATGATGCCCATACACCTCAGAATTGTATAAGAGAGAATTTACAACAATAGATACTAGAACATAGGACCCAAGGAATGACCCCTGATGTTGGTGTCTATAGCTCTTCCTCTCCATGAGTGAATAATTCCATGTTAACAGCTTAGAGTCAAGGGATGTCTCTTGAGCAGGGGTCATAAATTGCTCCTAACAATGTGTTATTTCCTAGATGACAGACGAGGATGATGTTGTTTTCACAAATCAAGCATCCACTTCAAAGATTCCCCAAGTTGAGTCAAATTATAATACTTTCTAAAAATAAAGCTTCATTGGAGAAGTGACTCCAACAACCTTACTAGACAAAGTTGTCTAATTGTCACACCCAAGATTTGAAATGAGAAAACCTATTACTCTGGAGGTAAAGCCAAAACTAGTCCAATGACCAATAGAGTCTTTTTCCTAGAAGCCAAAATACCCTAGGCCCCTTTGGAAAAAAGGGTCCAGATGTAGTAGAGCATTTGAATAAATCTTCTACAAACATATATATCTAGGATATACTTGCAATTCTAGAAAAGAAGCAGCTACTAAAGGAAGCCCTTGACAATTGAGGAAAATAAGCTAGGGTTTAAGCCATTGCTAAGAAAGAATATAAAGTGAAGGCACCTATTATGAGACAAGAGGTTCCATAGATCTAGCAATCAACTATGCAGGTCAACTTAAATAGCACAACAATAGAAAATAAAAAAGATAAATTGAAACCCATACCCTTATTTTTAACCTTGATAGTGGGGGATAAAACATTGTATAATTCAATGATAGAATCAGGAGCTAGTAGCACCGTCATGCCTAAACAAATAGAAGAGGCCCTCCATATAAAATACAAGCCTTCTTATATAGGTATTATGTTATTAGATGGAAGAAAGTCCAGTCCATAGGGTTAATAAAGGAGCTTCTCTTTACCCTCTTTTCTTTCCCAAATATTACCGTTCCACAAGAAATCATAGTCATTAATCTTCCCCCTATTTTTGGTGTCTTTCTTTCAAGATATTTTACTGCCAAGATAGGAGGCTATATGTCACTTGACTTTTCCTATCTAATCATGAAACCAAACACATAACTAAGTGAAAAGTGTTGCTGGAACTCATGTATAACACCCATGTGGTAGATGAACCTCTATTAAGTTTTCGCCTACCCACACCTCCATCTCCAAAGAAGATATGTATTGTATTGAGATGTTAGAATATGAAGAAGTGACTGGTGTTAGGACTAAAGAGGAGGAGGTATTACTCAATAATTGTATTGAGAAGGAACCTTTTGGGAACTTTCATGTCACTGGATTGGGCACTTATGTGATGTTTAATCAAGACCATCCAACTCCAAGAGTTACTGATAAAAAGCAAAAAGAGGACATCAATCCTTGGGTATCTGAGCTCTAGTTAATACACTTTGATAGGACAAGATGTTAGACTAGTTTAGATGTTGACATTCACATAATCTCCCCTTCAAGGGAGGAAGTAAAGAAGTCCTTATGTTTCCAATTTAGTTCTACCAACAATGAAGCAGAGTATGAAGAACTAGTCTGAGGATCATATCTAGCTGAAAATATGGGAATCAAACAACTAAACATGTTTGGTGACTTTGAATGATAGTGAGACAAGTCCATAATTATTAAATGCAGCCAATAATTCTCAGATGAGATCCTACCATCACATAATATTGGGTTTGGTGGAAATTTTTTATTCTTTCAACAATCAAGTCATCCTAAGGAAGAAGAACATCGAGGATGATTAGATATCTACACTAGACTCCCATTTTGAACTTGTTACTAATCTACATACAAACAAGCATTTAGGTTGAGTGATAGCTAGACCCTTCATACCAAATATTGATAATCATAGGAAAGTATTTGATAATGTTGAGCATATCGCTTTATTAATCCAACAAGTTGGAGAATTTTTAAGTAGTTGCATCCAAGATTGAGGAAGAATATGAGGATCAGGTGATCCAACTAAGAGGAAATAAGCTCCCTCAAGGCTTAATAACTCTAAAGAGTTTATTTGGCAGTGATAATGTCATAAGGGTCAAAAAAAAATTTTGCAAACAAGAAATACAAAGAGGATCTAGAGGTCTATGATCGAAGAAGATTAAAACTGGGAAATAAGATATCCATAAATGATAGAGAAGAGCTCAAATATATGCGTAAAAAACATGGAGTTTGATGGGTGCAAATATTATCTTTTAGTGCATTGATTAAACCTTAAAATTTTATCATATTTTGTTAATTAATGAATTTGGTGATGGTATATATGCTTATATGTCTCTTATTTAGATATAATGTTAAGTTAATTAAAGTCTTATATTGAAATTTCCTTATTGTAATCACCCAAAAATGGTCTAGTAAACTATGAGCTCCACTCTAACATTAAAATTTAAAATACTAGACTACATCTTGTGCTTAATCAATTTTGCATAATAATTTAATCTCTTATTTCTTGATCAAAACATCATTTTTTCATTTATTCGATGATATCCTAAAGTTTGACCATTTTATTTTAAGCTTTATTTAATTAAAAAGAACATGTCCCCTTTTAATTAAATAAAATCCATTTTATGCTATGTGTGCACATGAAAAAGGAATTTCCTAATTTAAAAAGAAAAAGAAAAAGACTTTTTGTCTACACATTGATTGCACATTCAAGGTGAGGGGAATCTCCTTTTTCCTCTTAATCTCTTCCACACATCTTTTTGCCTCTTAACCATGTCCATTGATTTTTCCTCTTGAGAATCTTGTGTACCAAAGTCAAAATAAGGATTATTCTCCACCCTTGGATTTTGCCTCTCAATCTATCACTATCCATTTCTCTTTAAAAGGAGGCTCTCTCCTCATTCTTTCATTACTAACCCTGGATCTTAGACTTAGGCTAGATTATTTTGTTTACTTGCATTCTTAGAGTATTCTTGAGCACTTCTCTTTCATATTGCATTCTAGTTTACTTGCATTTTAGCTTAGCATTTCCTTATTGCATTTAGCTTAAATCACATAGCTTAACTAGGAGGTATTGTAATCTTATTAGATTAGCTTTTCTTTCTTGTTCTTGCATTTCATTCTTTCTTCGATCTTTCATTTCATTTAGATCATCTCTCTTTATTGCATCTTCATTTGAATCTTCCATTCTATGGTGCACCTTGCAAGGGTTTCTTATTGGGGCTCATTTGAGTTCCACTATGCATAATACTTATATTCTTGCATGTCATAGATAGGAAGCTATAAGCCACTTCTTAAAATTTCCTCTCTCATGGATTCTCTCAATTGGAATGGTTTATAGAAGTGTTGTCACATTTAGATCACACACTTATGATGGAGTTAATCCTATTGATCGTTTAAATGCTTGGAGCTCCTAATACTTCTAGTTTTGTTATAAGGTGTGATTCTATCAAAACCCTATTGACATTTGGTGGACCTTGGATTTCCACTTCAATTTGTAGCTTTACTATTTACTGAAACGTTTAGTTTTTCTATGTTTTGTTATAGACGTTTCCCTTCTAGGTGGGTAACATTGTAGATATCAAATTCAAATAAGTGGATATATATATATATATATATATATATATATATATATATATATATATATATATATATATATATATATATATATATATATCCCCTATAGTTAGTCGCAAGCTAAGTTTTTTTTTTCTAGGAGTGATTTTACTTTCTTCATGTAGTTTTCAAGTGTAAGAAATCCTATTTTAAGTCCTTATGGGGGCCAATTGAATGAAAGTTTTAGGTTGATCTGAATTTGTGTTAAAGAGCCCAGGAGAGGAAGAGTAAGACCCACTCAACCAAAGGGAGGTGATCTTGTTCATTTATATTTAGTATTTCATTTATTATTCATTCAATTTATCATTCCTTAGTTCATGTTGAGAAACAATATAATCTTGATGTACAAGTTGATTGGATCATAATTTAGTTAAATTGCATCAATTGAATGTGGTTTAGGATACTTTCCTTTCAAGTCTTCATTGATAAGTGAAAAATAGATAGAGTTGTTTATGTTTTTGAAATAATCAGTCATTTGAATTTAGTAGAGTATAATGAGGAAGAATGTTAGTCATAATCATATTTAATAGAATTTTGTTGGAATGAAATGTGGAATTTAGGAATAAATATAGTTGATAGTATTTTCAATTACATGCAAGCATAAAAGTAGTTTGAATTCTCTGCAAGCGTAAAGTAGTTTGAATTATTTGCAAGTGTAGAGTAGTGTGACTTTCATGCAAGTAAAGTAGTTCATTTCTAATTAAGGTTTAGTTGTTTTGCTTAAATATTATAATTCCACAAGAAATTCCCACTTATTTGTGTTTAATCTATTTTATAACTAAATCATTCCTAATTAGTAGTTACAATAGGAAATAGATTCAATGACCTTTAGAGTTTAAGTTAATTTAGATTGTACTTAATTTGTTCAAAATCATCTAGAAGAATAATTTTGAGAGCTCTTGATAGAGCATGATCCAAAAGTTTGTCATTGTTTTACAGTGAACCCCCCCCCAACACACACACAAAAAGAAAAACAAGGCTTATGAGATGTGTGGATTTATGAGATATGAACAAGGATTCTTTGAAGGATCATCACCCCTTACCATCCACAGAGAATATTTTGCAAACTTTTGTCAGGCTAGATATGTTCTCTCTAGTAGATGGTTTTTCTAGTACAATCAAGTTTGTATGGTAGAAGATGACCAAGACAAAATAACGTTCACTACCAAGTGGGGTATATTTACCTATGCCAAGATGTCTTGTAGTCCATCCAAAATAGGAGAAACCTTCCAAAAGGCCATAGAGATATCCTTCAAAGAATTAATGGATCTAATCATCTTGATTTATTTAGAGGATTTGACCATGTTTTCAAAAATAAAGGAGGATTACTTTCATCACCTTGAAAAGGTTTTCTAGAAATTTAAAGAGTTTGGGATCTCATTAAAACCTGAAGAAATGTGTATTCGGAGTTCCAGAGGGAGCTCCTTGTACATATAGTTTCTAAAGAAGGAATTTTGATAGACCTCGAGTGGGTAAAAGCTAGCTTAGAACTTATGTTACCACTAAATAAAAAATAATTTCAATCTTTCCTTGAGAAGATTAATTTTATCAGTAGATTTATTTTTAATTTTGTTGGAATGTTGCGACCAATCACCCTAATGCTACGAAAAGAGAAAGTTTTCAAGTGGACAAAAAAGCGAAGGTTTCCTTTGAAAAAATAAAAGCAACTATAGCTACTACTCCAATGCTATGAAATCATGATTTTTCAAAGGATTTCATAATGTATGTCTATTGGAGTAAATATAGTCTTGCTACAGTCCTGACTCAAAAGACAGAGAACCAAAAGGAAGAAAATATTGTTATGTTCTATTCGATAAAACTCAAGGACTATGAGTTCAAGTACAATTTTATTGAGAAAAAAATCCTTTTTCTTTGGTGAAAGATCTTTAAAAAATTAGAAATGTGGTTTTCGTAAGCAAGATCATGGTGTATGTCACACACTCTAGTATATGGGAGTATATTGTGGAAGGTGAAATCAGAGAAAAAAGAGCCAACTAGATTACTAAGATTATGCAATATGGTATAAAAGTTTGTGCAACCAAAAGAATCCAACTTCCTAAAGGAATCTTTGAATTATTAACCTCAAGGAAATGAGCTAGTTCAGTCAACAAACAAGAATCTAGTAAAAATCATGAAAAAATTCAGCTCACAACACCAATGAGAATGACATAAGCATTTAAAAATGGCTTTGTGGGTCTAGACTATATCACTCCAAAGCAAGTTTGGAAGACCTCACCATATGAATTGATTCATGGAAAGGAATAACTCATTCAAGTTTCAATAGAAATTCTAGCTATGTAGCTCCTCAAATCAATAGAAGTTTAGGAAGGTTGTGCTATAAACATAAGGTTGGTGGAATCGCTAAATTTATTTGCTAAGCATCGTGAAAAAGCCTATAATTCTCTTACACATCACCAAGGATTTTTCAAGAGGTGGTCTGAAAAAAGGATGTCGGGAACAACTTTCAAAGAAAATGACCTAGTCTTAAAGTACAATGAAAGATAAAGTAGGCTAGGTCAACATGAAAAGTTTGATGCTTTATGGGAGGGTCCCTTTGGTATTTCACATTATAAAGAGGGCAATGATTTTGAGCTTGAATATATGGAAGGTAACCCTTTTGAGATCTTGGTAAATGAGATCCACCTCAAAAAATTTCATTGATGGCCCATATTTTCCCCATGTACATAATAGGTTAATTGTGCTTTGTATTTAATAAGTATTGTTAGGTACATTTGCCTTTCTATTAGTTCCCAATCTCTTTTATTTTTGAGCCCTTATTTTTTCTGGTATGTAACAGTCTGTATTGTCCTGCATATTTCAAATAAGACCCTTAACTATCATGTCAAGTCCTCAACACTTGTTAGTACCCTCATTTTCTTAAATGAAGGCAATTCTAGGTAATTTATACTCTCCCCTTTTCTATCTCACAAAAAATAAGGAAATTAATACGCATGTATAAGAAGTTATCACCTACTGTTTCTTTTCATGTTGTCAAATTAAATCAAATTGAAGTTGGTTAAAGTGGAGATTCTTTAATAAAATATTGCATTGTGAGTTTCCAATAGATATTATTTCCCACCTTTCTTTACAATAACTCATTTTTCACCATATACCACAAGGATGGCATACATATTTTTAGATACATCATATGCTGAGGTACCCAGTTTGAGGAGACCTTGGCCTGCAAAGATAGAGGTTGCAAAGGTTGAAAATCCCAAACCCTATAATGGTTAAAGATCCTATGGACGATATCAAAGATCTTCTTTCACCAATGAATACCAAAGGCCTCAAAGATGAAGCACTACAAAGGAATAATAATACCAAGTATACCTAGATTGGCTCCATAATTTGGCATTACAACTTGCCCCAATGCATGGTGCCAAACGTTCATCCATGCTGATAGTTAACTAAGGAAATGGATAGCCATTTATATATAGAAAGGGGTATTATCCAGTATGGTGTGTTAAAGGTGATTATAGGCCCATATATAGTGAGGAGAATTCTTTTCATTCCTTATTATCTTATGAACACTCTGCCCTTCAAAAAAACAAAGCTTGAATATGAGTGAGATCAGGAAACTAGCTCATGTGATTTCTTGGAATGAGAATTGCGAACCCAACTTTCTATTAGGATAATATTTTTGATGCATTTTTCAAACTTCAAGGGTGATTCAAAAGACATTTTCTCTATGTTGGATTTTTCCTATGGCATGGAGGGGGATGATATTGTAGAGAAGTTCCAAGTGGTCATGGCATATCATTTGAAGTCTCTCTCAAGCCCCAATGTTCAATATGATTTTGTTGATGCTATCAAAGAAGGCATAGCCCAACAACTTTGGGATTTTCAAGTCTCCCTTGTTTTCAAGTACCCATATCTCCTCATACACATGCTTTTATAAAAGAATGCTAGTTTCTTTGTGAGGTTATTGAATCTAGATATGGGAGCTATAACTGGAAGGTGAAAGCCTATTTCTGTTTGGAATTCAATTTTGAATCAATCATATGATTATGTTATATTCTTAGTATATCTCCTAAGACCCTCTATGCATGCCCTTATGGATTATTTTGATGACGGAAGGCTCACTATGGCTCATAGATCTTGGTTACAAAGTTGTGAACTTGCTATGGGTTATTTCTATGGAACCAACTTTACTATATTATTAGAGCTCATGGTTTCACAGAAAAATCATTTTTGTTTCCTATTATTATTCTAGAAAGTATTGGTAAGTAGCTCGATGATTACAACATAGAGTTTTTCATTTATGGAAACACTACTCATGGGCATGATTGCTTGGAGTTTAGTTTAGTTCTGAATGTTTTCATTGGAAAAATGACTAAGTCCAGGAATCAATTGACAGGGTACAATTGAACATTTTTTTTTGGTAAACACAATATGTGATGAACCAAGTCTTGCAAGATTAGAGGAATATATTTTGAGATGTAATAGATATTCAGTTAAGGTCACTTGTATTTTTGAGTTGACTGGAGAAAGTTGCAACATGATCTAGGTACACAAAGACAATACAATAGTGAAACAAGGTAAATGAGTGGTCATGATGATTAAGGGAGTATCGTGTGGAATCCAGAGGTGCTACCTTGGATTTTATTTGGGTGCTACCCTATCTTTGTGAATGTATAATTTTTTACTATATAATTTCTATTTGAATATGTGTCAGACATTTTTTGTGATGTATTTGTGTGCTAACTGGAAAGATTATGAGATCGAGTATACATGTTTTAAGATGCAAAGTTATGAGTATGTAGTGGAATGCATTGGGATGTAAATATAATGTAAAGGATGTTGAGAGATATTAATAGAACTACTTTGGCATAATAGATGCTATTTTAGTTCATTTTTTACTACAAGATACTTTGGTACTACTAGATAGTGAGTCCATTGTAAGAGAAGTAAGCTCCATTTTGTATTCACCCCTAACAGGGTTATAGACTCCTAACAGGGTATGTCCTCTAACAAGGACTTGTACTAATATAATATTCTGCTCCTAACAGGGTAGGGTCTCCTAACAAGGACACAATATTTTTAGTGCATTATTTGTGGGTATCATCCCCATTGGGGTTTTCCCTTAGCCAGGGTTTCCTCAAGAATAAATCATGGTGTTATGAGTTGTTTACTTTATGTGTGTGTTCTTATTATTTAATTTATTGCATGGTTAAGTTTGAATTGGCTTAAAAGGAATAAAAGTACTCTAATATTGATTCACCCCCCCCCCCCCCCCACAATATTGCTTGATCCTAAAAATTTGTATCAGAGCACAAGGCCCTTGAAGATAAAGCCTAACATATTAAGAGAGATCTAAATGCAATTCAAGTAGTTTGGAAGAAAAATTTGAGGAATCACTAGAAGACCTAGAAAAGGCTAATGTTGAATTAAAATATAAGATAAAGAAAGCTGAAAAATATATCACGAGGCTCAAAGAGAAGATTGAATTTTCAAGAAATAAAAGCTAAGAACCTATGAAGGAATCTGAGAATGATTCATCTAACCTGATCAAAAAAATTAAAGAGAAAAATGATGTAATAAAGAATGAATATAAGGTCATCACTATACAAATGACAAAAATTCAACAAGAGAAAGAAGAAAAGAGAAAACATATTCCAAAAGAATAAATTCAATGAAGTTGAATGTTCCAAATCTCAGGTAAAGAATTTTGAATGTAGGATAGATGGGACACATAATCAAAAGGAGAAAACTAGGGAACATATTAAACCTTTCAAAGGGATATGCTTTGGATGCAAAAAATTTGGTCACATGAAGAAGGATTGTAAAGGTAAGAATGTTTCCAAAACTTTTTCAAGTTATTGCTTTAATTGTTGGGTATATGGACATAGAATAAATGAATGTAGAAAACCATATGAAAAATGGAAGAAATAAGATTATGTTAGACAATATACTACATCCAATAAGATAATTTGTCAAAAATGTAATCATCTTGGGCACATTGCAAAGAATTGTAAATTACAAGTTAGACAAGATAGGTCTCAGCCTAGAAGACCACCTATTACTTGTTGCAAGTGCAACAATGAGGGACATATAGCCCAATACTATAGATATAATGGACTAGTTGGAAATAGAAGACCACCTACAAAAATAAAGAAAAATATTAGTGACACTGGAAAAATCTTTACAGGGTATGTGAATGATTTTAATCGCCAGTTTGTAAAAGAAGGAAACAAGGTTAGTAACAAAGTATGGAAGGATAAGAATTAGACTGAAACCAAGGATTGAGTTGCAGCAATAGATGCTACTAGATCTTTTCCTGATGATAATGATTCTATTTTTTGCCTAAATGGCCAAGCATGGCCTTAGCGGGAGAATTGGAAGAGTTCATCAACAAATCATCTATCCCTGGTATGCAAAATGAGAATCTGTGAGGTTGTGCACAACTTCATGGGTATAAATCATTGTTGTGTTTAATGTCAGAAGGCCTAGAATGCATTCTGGATTGATTGCTAGCTATTGTATGGGTGACTGACTTTAAACCACTTTTTGTATATATTGTTAGAGATTCTTTGCAAAGATATTTAAGAGCATACTTAGTAATTTTGATCACCATTAAAGAAAGATTGAAGAAGCATAAAGATATCTTTGAGCAGTTGGATAAATTTTAGTATTCGCGTGATTTGCAACCCTAATTTGATGAAGAAGGTATTTAGATATATTTTTGAGCTTGTGTTTCAATTTTATCTCTGTGAAATCATGGATGTACCTCATATTTTTTATGTAAAGGAGAGGACTAGGTATAAGTTCAAGAAATATCCATTTAAATCAATGGAAGATGACCCAAAGGGTGCATTTTCACAAACCACACATAAAGTGTTTCATGTAGAAGACATTAGAGCATATATAAACTGAAAATATGAATCAATTGGAAACATAGAGATACACAACAAGTTAAAAACATATTGGAAGAGGATGGACAAATGAATTCTTCATTCACAAAGATATAAAAATTGAACATTTTTCCATATGTTGAGCTTTATGAGTTTGATGAGACCGAATGGATGAAGATTGTGCTTAGCAGGATCCATGATTAGCTCTTTCTGATTGGTGACCAGCCAATCAAGATTACTAAAGACCTTATTCACCTAGTCATTGGATTAGAGAATGCAAGAAAAATTTATGTGGATGCAAATAATATGAAGAAGGAAGTTGAGACTCTTATTGGCTCCAAATGGGATAAAATAGCCATGACCATCAATGACATCAAGAAAAAGGATATAAGGTTGATCGCAATGATTCTTGGTTATAGAATGCACTATAAAAGAAGAGTAAACTCTCTTTCCACAGGGATAATCCACATGGCCTACAAAATAGTTGTTGAAAATGAGTACTATGATCTTTGTGAGATCCTCAGATTGCAACTACTAGAAAATATGAGAAGAATAATACATGAAAAATCAAATGCATTCAGATTTGGGTCATTAATGTTACATATTTTATTTCACATTATACACAAGTTTCCAAGCATGCATCCTCATGCATGGAAAGAAGATGAACCTACTGCTTCCTAGATTAATAGATACTAAAAAATGTAGTATAAGAAGTGGGTAGATGGTGAAATATTTGGCATGTTGAAGCTAATTCAAAAGGAGATGAAACAAAGGGAAAGGATACCTAAGGAATTATTGGAGAAATACAAAGAAACTATATGTTTTATGGTACAAATTGATTACATGTGTGTTGAGGCAGTTGAACCTAGAGTGTGATGGTGTCCCCCAATGGGATATGAGGTGAGATCTCAAATCTTGACTCCACACATTGATCATATCCTTGCATTTAAAATAGATCCTATTGAGGAAAGATGGGGAGCTTATCAGGAGAAGTCTCCAAAACTTAGAGAAGAATTGACAAAAGGTGAGAGGAAAATGAAAGTAGAAAATTTTGTTGATAAAATTTCTCAAAGAGAAGGGTTACTTAAAGGACTTATTAAATATTTAAGGAAAATATCTCAGAAAGGTCTACAGAATAGGTGATCTTGGATCCTACACACCTACAGTCTCTATAACATGTGATCATCTCTGATTCATTTATAGTTAAAGTTGCAGCACAAGGTAAATCTCCTATCCCTCCTAGGAGAACATTGCAAAGGACTACAATATTCAAAACTAAAGAAAAGGAAGATGAAGTATCTACATAGACAACAAGGTCCTCTAGAACCAAGATGATGAGTTATGGGCTTGGTCCTAAAAGAAAAACCTTAGTCACTCCAGCCAAAAGAAAAGGAAAGAAGAGAAGGAAAGAAGAACTCATTCAAGAGAAGCCTACTAAGAGACAAATGTGGAAACTAGACCTGAAGATTGTTAGAATAGAGGATAGTAGAGAAGGGAAAGATGAATCAACTACCTAGGTACTATGAGAGGTATGATGTTGTTTAATAAGTCAAAATTGAAGACATTATAATAAACCATATGATAACTTTCAAAAAGAATTTGATAGAATTAGAAGCTAGCATACCAAATGATCTATTTGATAGATTGGAGGTAAGAAGAAGAGAGCCCTAGAAGAAGACAGTAAGATCCAAGTAAAATGAATAGTGGATATGCATCTGATTATCTCTCATAAGGAGATTGAAATAATCTTGAAAAAGGTGAAACCTTTATCGAGAACAAAAACAAGATTGATCAAAATGATGGCAAGAAAATATGAAGAAGTAGAAGAAGATACACAAAAGGCCATAAACATGTTGCTACTTGAAGAAGGGCCATAAAACCTAATCCCTTTAAGGGGACCAAACCAAAGTTGTAATGATAGGAGAATCATCCAAATCAGTTAGGACCAGAAGAAGAACAACCTAAGGATGATGAAGGAATTGATTTGTTCTACAACTTAGTAAAGAAATCAAATTTATTTGTCATAGGTATACCTATGTCTTTGGACACTTCATAGGATATTGATGATCTCTTTCAAGAAAATGTTGAAATTGATCCTAAGAAAGAAAATAATAATGCACAAGCCACAGTAAAAGTGACAGATCTTGGCACTATAATTGAAGATGAAATGAAAGAAGTTATTTTCCAAGAAAAGAATGATACAAAAATAGAAGAGACAAAAGTACCCATCTCTATTCCTATTTTTGTTCCTATTAGGAGGAATCAATCTCTACAACTCAATTGTTGGCAAGTGACAGTAAGATTTTGATCAACAATGTTGATGAAATGAATGAGGATGAGCTAATGAAGCTATCTCTTATGACCTTTGCTAAGGCTAAGGAAAGATCTAAGTAGAAAGATGAGAAGAAAATTAGGGTAATGGACACAACAGTGGACAAAATCAATAAAATCTTACCCATACCTCTCACCTTTCAAGGTAATGATGCAACAGATAACTTGGGAAAAGTTTTAAAATACCTTGATGTACACTTCACTTTCTTTGGAGAAGGTCGCAACTGTGAAGGTTTAAAAATAATTCATGGTAAAGAAGTTTGATGAGATATGCAAGTCAATAAAGTGGGACTTAGGTATACTAGATATGACTATCTCTAGAATAAGGTCCTACATTAAGCATGCGAAGAAGGTATACAACTACTACATAAATCCTTCTAGGTTTGTGCAAGATGTAGTGGGAATAATCTAAATGACAAGAATACTTTGGAAAAATTGGAAAAGACTTGTGGGGTCCTCTTCACAATTAGTTACTAAGTTGGAGAGGGAAGTATCCAAATTATTGGATAAAATAAGCATTCTACACACTGAGAAGACATATTTTTGGGAAGATTTGGTGAGTTAAGGAGTTTGATTACTCCTAAACTATCAATTTGGAGAAGCACCTTGAGGATATGGAAACAACGAATAAATATTTTGATGAATCTATGCCTAAAGTACTAAAATATTATGAGATCTTATATTTTTCATTAAATGGTCTCATTAAGATTGGTTAGACATTAAAGAAAACATGGGGAAGTAGATGTAAAGATCTTGGAAACCCCTTTCCAAGACACACTTCACATGATGTAAGTTTTGATAAGTAGTCCCAAATTTTTTTCCTAGAATATAAATACACTTTTTGTATGTACCTTTGCCATTGATGTCAAAGGGGGAGTAGCAATTGTGAAAACATAAGGTGTATAACAATAGTTTGGTATTGGACACTTAGTCATTTTTACTAAGTGTTACCATAAATTCCAAAGGGGAAGATTGTTGGCAAGCGGCTTGATGATTAAAACATAGAGGTTGTCATTTATGAAAATGCTACTCATTGGCATGATCGCTTGGAGTTCTGTTCACTCTTGAATTTTCACATTAGAAAAATGGCTAAGTCCAGGAAGTAGTGACGGACCAAGTCTTGCCATCTTTGAGGAATCTATTATGAGATGTAATAGACCTTCAATTAAGGTCGCTTGTATTTTTGAGTTGAGTGGATAAAGTTACAACATGATCCAAGTATGTGAAGACAATACAATATTAGTGAAATAGGGTAAATGAGTGGTCACGATGATTAAGGGAGTAACTGTGGAATCGAGAGGTGCTACCTTGGATTTTGTTTGGGTACTACCCTATCTTTGTGAATGTATGATCACCACATATATAATTTCTATTTGAATATGTGCTAGACACATTTTGTGATGTATTTGTAAGCCAACTTGAAATATTATGAGAACAAGTATATATGTTTTAAGATGCAAAGTTATGAGTGTGTAATGGACTGCATTTGGATGTAAAAATAATGCAGAGGATGTTGTGAGCTATTAATGGAACTACTTTGGCATACTAGATGTTGTCTTAGTTCATTTTTGTTGCTACAAGATACTTTGGTAATATTGGACAGTGAGTTTGTTGGTAATAGTAGTAAGCCCCATTTTGTATTCGCCCCTAACAGGGTTTTAGACTCCTAACATGGTTTGTCCTCTAACAAGGACTTTTACTAACTAATGCAATATTAAGTCTATTAGATTTCCACAATCCATGATATACTATATCAGTTTCTGGATTGATTTTGTAGAATTTTTTAACCAACAATGTTTCGAATCATACTACATGATCCATCATCAGGATGCTAGAGAGCAAGAAGAACAAAATATGGGAGATTGCAGATCTAGAAGACAATAAAAGGAGGGAGAAGGAAATAAGAGAAAGAAAGGAGAGGTACAAAACTATAAAAATATAAAAATACAAAAAAACTTAACACAAAGAAGAAGACCTGAAAAATCAATTAAATAAGGGAGAAGTAAAAAAGAGAACAAAAGGAACAAACCTACCAAAAATAGAAAGAAAAAAGGGCTAACTAATAAATCAAAGGCAAAAAGAATAATA